>BQNB010014153.1:0-75703 GCA_026074375.1 Tanacetum coccineum | reverse complement strand
CAGGGTAAAAGGGTTGAGGGTGAACCCGTGAGTTGTGTGTGTTCAAAAAAAAGGCGGGAAAAGGTGTTGGGGGAGACAGAGTGTTTTGAAACGTTATAAGGAAATTTTGGTGGGATGGCAATTCTAGTCCCTCATGGTGTTATGTAACTTTGCATCCATCGTCCTTGTGTTTATATAATTTTTGGGGACTTGACAAAACAAGTCCCCAAGAGTTATATATCTCTTTGCAAGGGTCGTCCTTGGTGTATTACAAGTATGGGAACTTGGCAGTTTTGCCCCCCACTTGTTACTTTGAGTAGTTTGCAAAATCAGCCCTTGTCTTTACTTTTCTCTTTTCCTCTTTAAATTTAGGTTTGGGGATTTGGCAATTTTAACCCTCAAACTTATATTTCTTCTCATGTTGACTTTTGGATTTGTCGGGGTTGACTTTGACTTTGACCAGTTGACTTTTCTGTTGACTTTTTGACTTGATTGACTTTACGGCTTCGATTTGGCTTTGTCTTTCACAGTCTTTTCCATTCCGAGTCCGGTTTTGTCGTTTTGGCTTTGTTTTTCGTCCTTTTCTTAGTTATCCGTTCCTGCACAATACAATTAGCAAAACAAGCGTATATTTGGCATTTTAAGTCCGTTTTTGGTTATTTTAGCTCGTTTTTAAAGGTAAAAGGTATGTGTAATTAAGCACATACCAAAATCCCCCATACTAAGGTATTGCCGTGTCCTCACGCAATGTTATGAAGTAAACATTTACGAAAACTAAGAATCTCAATCCCCCTCGACTAATAACTTTGAAAAGTAGCAAAGTGTTCGTCAAGGGAAACTAAAGAATCAAAAGCTTCGACAAGTCCCGTTTTCACCATTTTTTATTCATACACTAACTATCCCTAATATTTTTGGATTTTCCTTTTTCTTTTCTCGACTTCCTGTTTGACTTCCTTTATTTTATTAACACTGGGATCATAGAATGAGAAACGCCCATAGAATAATCTACGGATGTCCTGACGGATAAATTCATCGTCCCCGATTTTTCACTAGTTCCAAACCAAGCAATTAAACAAGATCATTTGTCAATATAAGTCTAAATGCTAAGCACTCATACTTATGACTTGTGAACTTTTAACTCCCAACATGAATATATAGATGTAAATGTGTGTACTCAATTTCAAGCTAAATAAGATCAACTTATTTCCATAATCGTGATTCAAGATGAAAATCATGATCAAGAGCTACAAATTATTAGGACCTTTGTAATTTGGATTTAAAGAGCGAAAATTTTAACTGTAGAACTTTTTGCAACATCTTCATCATTATAATCATAAGTTCTTAAAGCTAGGAATGCGTTGCTTAGTTTGAACACCTACCTAGGCCTCGCTCCCTAGTAGGATATCACAACCAACGACTGATGTTCTTAGTTTGAAAACCCACCCCGTTGCTAGCGTAGTGGGAAATCACATTCGACACCTTCTTCTTTAACTATGGCTAAGATTTGTGTCTTAGTTTGAACCCCTCACCTAGGACCTCGCTTCCTGTGAGATATCACAACACACCAAATAACCTGAATAGTAAAGATGTCTTAGTTTGAACCCCCACCTCGTGCGTTAGCGGAGTGGGAATTCAACGACACATCTTTTACTTGTTCAAAATGTACGCTTCATTGGCATAATTTTCAATATTCCGTGAATTTTTGCATCATATTCATTCTGCTTCTTTGGCATTTTTACCTTTCAAGATTACTAAGACAGAAAAAATCTCGCTTTAAAGATCAGTTACAAATTTGAAGCATTTTCTAAAAACATTGATTGACTTCTTAGTTGAATTGAAATAGCAGTATGATTAGGTGGATTAGAAGCTAATGGCGAGAAAAAGCCACAAGTTACTCATATAAGTTTTAAAAGGAATTTGATCAGCAAATAATCTGATATTTAACTCTATCATTCTTGTTCTTCACCTTATTTTAAAAATTTGAAGCAATAGAATTCGTGAATGCTTAGTCCTACAAGCGGTAAGTTGAGGAACTTAGCTAGGGCTCAACCGCGGTCCGATTCGATCAAAAATTATCTCATTCTACTATTTGGCAAAGTCCAAAACTGTGACAAATCACTTATTTTATTTTTGGTGAAAAATTTTTAAATTTTTTCATATTTTTTTTTTGAGCAAAAAATTTGGTGGGTAAAATAATAAAAACGGGATTGCGTGATAAACAACGACTGCAGGCAAAACTCAAAATCGATGATCCCCCCCATACTAGAACTAATCATCGTCCCACGACTGTTTTCAAAGGGAGGTCCTAGCAAATCTCTAAGGCGTTTATTAAAGTGTGCCAAAGATAAAACGTTTTAAGTCGATTAGATTTGGGATACTGGATTCCCAAAATGAAGCTGAGGATGTGAAATTACTCTTGTGGATACTTGCGAGAACGAGAGTCTTCATAATCCGGGGAAATCCTGGAACATACAAACACAAAGCACACAAATTCAATAGACAAAATCACGGGTAATGGAAAATGTGAATTTTTTTTTGCGCCATTCTACACAAAAAACACTTATTTATTACTACTGCTGATAATGCACTGGGGTGCCTCCCACGAAGCGCTTGTTTAAGGTCGCTATGCTTGACCCGTCCCCGAATTTATTAGTCCATGGGGAACGTCTGGAGATCCGGGACAACCTCAGTTGGTATGTCTCCTCCAAAGTAGTGTTTTCAACTGACGACCATCACTTTTAATGTTTGGGGATCGGTGTTTTGAGATAGCTCGTGGTGCCTTACGGAAAAAAAAAAAAAACTTGGAACAATGGTGAATGGTCCGGGACCAACGGGATTTCAATGTGCACGTGAAAATCTTTAGTCGTGAGTTTAGAGAGTTAAGAGGAGAAACACAGATCACCATCGTTTGAAAAACGCGGTTTTTTTTGAATCTTTGCATCATTGTTTCCTCTGGTTTTTCTCTTTATAGATCAAAGAGTTTTCATAGGCCTGATCACGAAGTTCATTAAGTTCATTGAGTTAAACTTTTCTGTGATCACCCGCAGTTTGAACATCAAAATTCGTATGCTTGAGGGCCCCCAAATATTAAGCATTTGTTGCCTCCAATTCGACCAGAAGTGAGATGAACATGCCCTTCCCGTACACTAACTTATATGGGAGTAACACCCGATGGGTGTTTTGTTAGCTCGTGCGGGAAAGCCCAAGTGCGTCATCTAATTTATCCCGGGACCAAGAGGCACGAATTTTCGCCCACAGTCCTTTCTAAATATCCTTTTCAAACCACGATTGGATACCTCAAATTGTCCAATTGTTTTTTTGTGGATATACGCGGTGGAGAGAGGTGAGTGATCTCCGTACCTTATGCATGACCTTTGGTAACTGGACATTGCAAAAAGTGGGTTCCGCGATCACTTATGATTAGCTCGGGGGGCACCAAATCGAAAAAATAGAGTTTTCAAAAATTTACAGATAACTCGGGCATCATTGGTGGGGAGCGCTTTTGCTTCAACCCATTTTGACAAGTAGTCAATAGCCACGAGTATGTATTTGTTCCCTCTTGAAGATGGGAACGGCCCCATAAAATCAATGCCCCATATGTCAAAGATTTCGCAAACTTGGATGGAGTTTTGTGGCATTTCATCACGTTGCGTTAATTTTTCTTGACGTTGACAAATGTCCACAACGGGTGACAACAGTTGTGGGCATCCTTGTAGATGGTGGGCCAATAGATCCGAGCAAAGATCTTACCTTTGCTGTGTTTATTTGGACACCCATAGGGTCCCCTCAGTGGGTCCACTGTGTGGCAAGCTTTGAGAATGTCATATGTTCTTGCCCCGAAACACAACGTCTGATCACCTTGGTCAGCAAGTTTTTAAACAGGAAAAGGGCTGTCCAGAAGTATTGTTTAACATTTAGAAAAATTTATTCTTCTGTTAGGACGAACATTCCCTTGACATAAATTTCCCGTATGGTGCTTTGCATATCTGCAAAACATGGGGTACTATCATCTTTAAGAGCAAGCAATAGATCAAAGGGTTCGGAGGAAATGCTTCATTTATTTCCTTGTTCTCGAACTTATCTTGGTGAGGATTTTCCAGTCTTGAAAGATGATCTGCAGCAAGATTTTCTGCTTCTTTTTTGTCTCGAACATCAATGTTAAATTCTTGGAGCAAAAGAATCCACCGAATCGGTCTTGCCTTAGCATCCTTTTTGGCAAAGAGATACTTAATGGCTGAATGGTCTGTATACACTATGCTTTTGGACATAACAAGATATAAACGGAATTTTTTGAAAGCATACACCACGGCAAGTAATTCTTTTTCGGTCGTAGAGTAAATGAGTTTTAAGCCTCATTCATAGTCTTGCTAGCATAGTGTTATAGGTGGAAATTGTTGTTTTTTCTTTGCAAGAGGACTGCTCCCACAATTGTGAAGTCCGCTTGCATCACACATTAGTTCAAAGGGGCAAGTCCCAGTCGGGAGCAATTAACAATCGACAATGAAGCATCAGTCATTTTTCTTTTGAGTGTATTAATGATTCGATACACTCTTTATGTGAAGAAAAATGGAGTCTCTTTTTCAGCAAGTGGGTCACTTGGGACGGGCTATTTTTGAAACAAGGTCCTGTATGAAACATTCGGTTATTAAAAAACGGCATGCCCAAGAAAACTACGGACACTTTCCACAGTAGTCGGCGTAGGGAGCTTGGTAAACTTCAACTTTAGCACGATCGACCTCAATTCCTGACTTAGAGATTTTGTGTCCCAGAACAATACCTTCCTTAACCATAAAATGGCTTTTCTCCCAATTTTTAGGGGACAAATTGGTGTCTTTCACACCGTTTTATCATTTTTTCCAAATGGGGATAAGCATGTAAGAGAAAGAATTAGAAGAGGACCGAGAAGTCATACGCAGAACTTCCATTGTTTTTTCGATCATGTCATGGAAGATTGCCATCATACATCGTTGGAACGTGCGGCGATAGGTAAATGTTTCGTATGGGCAAGTAAAAGTTGTCTTCTCTTGATCCTTTGGGTCAATGGGAATCTGAAAAATAAAACCCGTGGGAGGAAAACATCGAGGAAAACAATGTATTGGTTTCAGGTGAGGTCTTTTCGAGCATTTGATCCATGAAAGGCAATGGGAAATGGTCTTTGCTAGGGTGCCTCTTTCATCTTTTTATAGTCAAATGCTCACTCTACATCCCAAGGTGACCAATCGATGTTGTATCAAATCTTTATCATATTCTTTGACGTCGTTTTATGCCCACCTTCTTGGTTACAACAGTGCATTGGGCTTACCCAATGGACTGTCAGAGGATCGGATAAATTATCCTGGCATCATGAAGTTTTTCAACCTCTTGTTTGATCGACGTCATGAATATTGGTGTTTACCCGTCTTTGACTCTGAACTGTTTGGTTCATGTCCTTCTTCCATAAGTCTTTGTGAGTATAAAACTCTGGATCAACACCCTTGATATCGGATAGTTTCCAAACAGCGATGGCTCGCTTATGGACTTTAGAACCTTGATAAGAGCTGGCCTTTTCCTCATCCTTTACAACTCTTTCGCAATTTTGACTGGCAATTGTCGTCGCCTTCTAAAAAATGCGTATTCTATATAGACGGTTGGCAAGTCTTTGTGTTAACCTCGGGAGGCTCATCAAATGATGATTTAGCTTCAACAACTTTAAGTTCTTCCCGATTTCCGGGTGAATAATCTTTATGATTCGGAAGAGGAGGTAATGGTTCACTATTGAGAAGTGCTTCTAGAATAAGAATGTCACCGTCCGGATCATAGTAAGTGGCATCAATTTCCCGTGTGAAATGGCTCGGTCCATTGACAGCTATTAAAGGCATTTGCTTCTTCGAGCAGCGAGAAAATCCACTATCTCCAAAAGGATGTTAGTAATTGGTGAAGAATTTGAAACAATGGATAGTAAATTCGGAGAAGGATTACCATATGCAACTGAATTAGAAAAACCTAAGACTTCTTGCGAGTATTCTTCATATGCCAATTCAATGACGTCGATTCGGTTTGCCGTCATATGATTGTAATTGGCCGTGTATCTCGAAGTTTGGTCTAGATTGAAGGTGATGGCCTCTTTGCCAACAAGAAGGGTTTTTTTCACTTCGTAAACATCTATTAATGCCTTCGGACTGGTCTTTATAGTAACTTCTCCCGAGAAATTAAATGGTTGTATCGGGGGTCTGGTTCAAAATCTCACGACACAAAATCTGCCAGAAACTGGAAATTTCCCTCCATCTAATACGGACGTCTTGGCAATACCGTATTGGTTCAGTGTTTTTTTGAACGGTATGCCAGATCTTGAGTCATCTTGTTGGGGTTTTTGTTCAGGAAGAGAGAGATCTTTCCAGGACGTGAATATGGCTTTTGATTAATGCTATGCGCGAGATCGGGCCAAGGGCGTTTGCTCATGTACTTAACTCCTAGAAATATTCACAGGGAATAAAGAAATCATCGGCCAGGGTCTCCAAGTTTTTTAGGTAACTTGTTTAGGATGACTGCTGAGCAATTCTCGTTCAATGGAGTTCTAGCCATTTCACTCAACTTCTCTTTGTTTCCAATTAAAGTTTTTAGAGTCGAGGCAAATTTCGGCATAAGGGTCAAGGCATCCGCGTTAAAGCTATTGTCGAAACTCTGGAATCTCTAAAGATTTCGTTAGATTTGACTCAATTTGATCGTTTTTTAGCTTTTTCACGGGCCCTTTCACATTTATTCTTGATGGAAACGGAATCTGACGTTTGTTGTTAGGCTTTGGAGCAACTAACGGTCAAACAACTGGCTTTGGAAGTTGAAATTTGACGATTGGATTGAATAACCGGAGGTTGGACGTCTTCGGTGCTTCCGTTATTAGTAGGAAGCATCGTGTCCTTTGTAACCTCGGTATCATGATTCATCATCGTTTGGCGGGAAGATGAAGTGGAAGGAAATCGCGGAGTCTTGATATGCCGACCACTTCGGGGGTGCGGGTGGTGATACCATTAAATCTTCCTTCGGGTTCCGGTAATGGTGTTAACTGGGAGAGTTCCGAACCTCTTAAAGTAGGAGGCGGGTAATTCTTTTTGATAAAGTTACCTAGTCATGCTTTCAGCCTTGATTTGAAGTTGCCAAGTTGTTCAATTGAGCTTGCAGGTTTTGACCTTGGGTTTGCAAACTTGCATTTTGGTTTTGCAATATTCCTCACATATCCGCATCATTTGCCTTTACATAGAGCTCTCAAAAATCGGTCTTAGAAAACTTGTGTCCTGAGGAGCGGGGGGAGATTGATAAACTGGGGGTTGTGAGTAACCTGGAGGTTGGATATAAATTGGTCCTTAAACTAAGATACTTACCCGAATTTTGGTTTTTAAAATTGGGTTCCCACGATTTTGATGAAATTTAGCACCACGATTTTGGGTGTTTTGATATGCTTTGGCATAGAGGGAAACAAGGGAGGTCGAATTTGTGTTCGCAAACCATTGGAGGTCGGGGGCATTGGTATTCCCTTGATTGAATTTAGTCGCGGCGGCCTTTGAGAAACGTAAGCTTCGAATATGTTGTAGGATTAAAACATTGCCCATCTGGTGTGAGGCGGGAACCAACTTTGATATGAATGTGCTCCACATGCAAGTCACAACAAACTTTTCTCGAACGCTTTTTTACTGATGAGGGAGTTTGGTGAGCGGGAGGTTGGATTGATTTTTTTTATCAAGGTGCAATGCTTTGACCCATATCTGTGAGTTCCGGGAGACATCGGGAGAGATACGGAGGTGGAAGTGCTTGTATACTTCTTACTTAAGCAACAACGGGGGTTCTTACTTCGTTAAATTATGAATTTGGATTTGCTCTCGAGGTTTTTTAGACATTCTCGGGGCATTTTATCCAAAAAGTTACCACCTGTGGCGCGGGGAATGAATTCAATGATCTTGATCATTTGAGTTAAAGGCATTATAGAATGTATTGAGTTTGATGCAATTACAATAAAACCCATGATGCGGGCATTGCACTTAAGAAGATCATTTGAATCGGTCCCATGCTTCTTTTAAACGATTCGACATATCTTTGCTTGAAAATATCGTGGATTTCATTTCTAAGATTTGTCGTTTAGAAGGAGGAAAGAATTGTAATGAATTTTGACACATGATCATCCCATGGTAAGATCGATCGAGGGGGTTCTTTGTTCAAGCAAATCTAGGCTTCGCTCCCTCGAGGAAAATCGGGGGAAATTAAGCAATAAGCTTATCCGACGTACTCGGGACTGTTCGGGGAACTTCATCGTAGATGTGATCTTGGTTGAAATACCGGATGTGAGCATGTATGGGTCCTTCTTTATCTTGTCCAAAATAGTACTCTGTTTGTGCAACAAGATTAATAGTAGGAACATTGCTTGAGTCTCAAAATTGTTAGAGTTTTGATCTCTGGGAAAACAAAGATTGCAATCCTCGTAACACTCGGTGGGTTGCTTCGAGAAAATTGAGCCATAGGAAGGATTATTGTCCATCGTAAACTATGGGAGGATTGAAAGTTTCTTGATTGTTATTGGTTTCTCAAAAGATTTGGTCGACTTCAACAGAATTTGTCGGACTTGTGGTTTTGTTATTAATCACTCGTTGTTTTAGGTCATTGTTATGAAATTATGTATTGCACAAATTTATTTTTAGGGTTTTACGCGTTTGCTCTTTTAAAACGGTTAAACGTTTAAGTTAAATCGCGTTAAACTGAAAATGTTCATTCAATGTTATCGGGCATTTTAATTTTTAAAAGATTAAATATATACATAAGGCTACGTGTTATATGATTATTATAAGGATAATTAATAACTTTGTTCATCTTATTTTTATTGGCTACGTAAAATGCTTACGTTTCGCGATAAAATGCGTTTAGGCATTCCCGGAAGTTCCAAAACCTAACTACGCCTAAACGAATTACCCAACGATTATACCCAATAATCACATATAATCTTAAATAAAATCTTATTTTTATTTAGTTTTTATATATGCCGAAATACTTGAGGTTATGACCAAGAACTTTTCACTTTACATAATATCTAGATTATTTTTAAAATCTAGGGAAACAAAACTCTTCACCATTTTCAACTTGATTGTTAACCATGGGGATGGGGGGGACATGGGTTTAGAAAGTAACCATGGTTAGGTCTAACAAGATATTTTTACTATTAAATACAAATAGCATGCTTAAGTAAAGTTAACATACTCTTACGCTAACAAAAACTTTCATGTTCATTTCTCTTTTTTTAACTCACGCAAACCCACGGCACCAATTATAAACATATAACAATCCATACTTTGATTTTCTAAGATTAACAAGGATACAAAAGCTTCATACTTAAGGTATTCTAAGAATCGGTTTAATGGGTTGGTTATGCTTTCAAAGGGTTTTAGCAGTTATTGCAAGATTAGGGTTTCAAAAACCTAATCTAGGGTTTATAAGCTTTTGTAAGCTTTGGTTTTGAAATCTAAACACGGGTTTAGTACTTATTTCTCATATTCTTACATCATCTCTAAGTTTTTTTAATTACTTATTCTTTTATTCTTTAAATCCTTTATACTTTTATTTCTTATGATTTTATGTGTTACATGTTAAATATAGCCATAATCACCACTAATGACTTTTAAATGTGTAAAATGGGTTTTTATTTGAGTTTATCAATTTATACACTTATTCTCATGTCCTAATGTTATAAATATCATGGAAAAATAGATCTATAAAGATGTTAACTTATGGTTTAAGGACTAATTAGGGTTTTAAAGTTATCTAATGTAAATACTAATGAAAACAATGAAAGTAAAAGGGTTGAACTTGTTACAATGAATTTACAAGGACTAGGGATGATATTGGATATTATTATAAGTACCACATATGTAAAATATGGTTACAAGAGTTTTATAGTAAACTACTAAATTAATTAATACATAAAAACAAGGTTTTTATAAAGATATACATATGAATACTTAGGGGCTGTCTAAAATCCGAATTTCATACAGAAAGTTTGACTTAATATAATTATAATACGCCTCATGACGATTCCATAATGATAAGAAACTCGAAAAACCGATCTATAACGAAAAAGATACGTTAAAAACGAGTTTACGACTATAAATACTTTTATAAAACTATTTTTATAAAAATAAAAGTTACTATTCATTACAGCAACTAATATTTTTAAAACATCTAAAATATGATATAACTTTTAATTACGAGATCGTACTCGAAAGAATCGATGAAAACGGAACTATAACGAATAAACTACGACATTTTCGATAATTAAAGTTTATAAAAGTAATTTTATAAACTATGAACAGTAAAAGTACTATTCATCAGCAGACCCAACTTTATAAAATATAATACCTCTTTTAATAACAAAAACGTACTCGAAGGAATCACTAAAATCGGGATTAAAACGAATAAGTTATTACGATTACAAGTTTACACTAATTAAAGCCTAAAACGACTAACTAGCTGTCATGAACAGTAATTTTACTATTCATCGCAGAATCTTAAAAACTTGAAAATGTAATATTTTGATCGCTCGTCTTACTACGAAGACGTGGACGTGGGTAGGAGTGGCGCGGACGGAGCGGGTGGGCGTGCAGTGCGAGGACGGCTTAAAAAAACACCAAATTAGGTCATTTTAATTACGAAAAGTAAAATAAATTTATACAACGTATTCCCACTTAAAAAAATTATTTTACCTAAAACGATTAGTCGTGATTTATGCTAATATAGAATTGTGTGGTTAACAAAGTGCTTAATACATGGAGTTTCATAATGAGGCCATCGTCGTGATGGCGTATCGACGAGTTTTGGATTACGATTTAAATGTCCCAAACTCATCGTACGTCAATCAGACCTCTTTAATTGATGATAATAGCCCAAACGTAGTACGATGTAACAACATAAAGATTATATTCATGTTATTAATATAATAGGTACTCAGTACGATACGACCTTAATTTAATAGGTTGCATCTCATCGTCTTGCGTGACGTTTTATCTGTGATTATTGGACTATCTCGTACCAAGGTGAGTTCATAGGCCCCACATGAGATATAGTACGGGGTTAGTGAACTGATTTATTATTATATTGGGAGTCTGATCTGAAAACATGCTTTATTTATAAATTGTACGCAAGTGTTTTAAAGTATATTGATTATGTGTTGCTAAGAAAGCGATAACCCTCCTGAGCCCATTATCATAGAACTGTCAATTGCATAGATGTAGTTGTTAATTGCATTATGTGAGCGCGAATGTTATAAAATATATCTATTGGGATTGGTGTAGCCAGCGCGCGCGAGAGGATTTGGGGAGGGAGTGTTATGGCGAGATCACGGGGGGGGGTTGGGAATGGGGGTATACGCTTACCTTGTCGGACTTGGATGTTTTGCGGGTTACAACATCTGGTTCGGGCAAATTTACTGCTAAAATAGCAAAATATAAGGGGTGGGGGTTGGGAGGTCTTCGGTGTATGAGCTTAGAGCAGGAGGGGACAGTGAGCTGTGCGAGGGTTGTGTGTGAGAGAGGTAAGGCATAGTGGGTTTAACATCACGGAAAGGGAGCGGTTGGCGGTCCTGCATAATATAAATACATAAACCTATGGAAATCGGAGCCGGCAACAAGTTTTGTGACGTTTTAAGTAATGTTTTCAGGAGGTCATTAGGCACGAGATGCCAAGGATGCATTGGATTATGTTTTGGATAGCACTGTTAAAGATTTATGTGCATCATGTTTTGGGAAATCTATGTTATCTTTTGTAATAATAAACAAAGAACAAGTAAAGCTATAAGCTTTTGTAATATGTCTCTTTATTTAAACCAATGAATCAATCTAAACGACTTTTATGTCGTTCCTTAATATAATCTGGCTGTTGATCTTGAAGTAACATGCCCCGGATCCTTATTCCGCTGCGATCCATTTTGGGGGTGTTACAGATTGGTATCTAGTGCCAAGGTTATAGAGAACCAGGTCAAAATGTTTTTGCTGGACTATAACCATTTTCAAACATTGCATACATACAAAAGGTTTTTTAAATGGGGTATTCATTATACAAATTGCTGCATAGTCGGTTAGGGCTATATACATGCAAAATGATATACGTGTTTATAATATATTACGTAATAAGAGATGATAGTCTTAATATTAATATACTTATGACTAAGCAAATTTTATTTTAGATACCTATCATGTCAATTCTGAGCACTCTCTAACGGTTACATACACACATCATTTTTATCTGAGGACGAATCAGCAACATGGGGTCACCAGATTCGAGGGACCTATTTTCAGGAACCACCAACTCTGGATTACGTGCTGGCCCTGCGGAGCCAGAGCAAGGCACCACCTTTACCTATTTACAATACCATTTGTTTTCCGGAGCCTAGTTTAGCCTAAGAGTTCTTAACCAGTGGACGATGAGGTATTCCCGTCTGAGAGTCAGCCAATGCCTGCTGCTGACTCCACCTACTCATTAGTCACCAGGGTATATACCAGAGTCCGACCACCTGAGGAGGAACCAAAGAGATATGAGGGAGGAATCCTGAGGAGGATCCAACCGGACTTACCTCTGACAAAGGAGATTGACGATTATGATGGATGATGCAGAGAAGAGCAATTAGCTCCCTGCTTGACCCTAACATACTAGGTTTGCATATTCAGCTGACCCAGACCATACCTTCCATATCGCGTTACGAGCTAGATTTCTAATCCGACACACCAGGCGCCGGCACTGTTTCCTCTCCGATGAAGTGCCCTGAGAGATTCTTAGCCTTACCTACTCCACCACCATCACCTCTCTCTCCATACTCACGCCAATGTCCTCAATACCCTCTCCGCCATTACTATATCATCACCGATCACCCAATGGCCCTACATATGTTGAGGGATCTCTGGGATCCCGAGCTGCTGGGAAGTTAGACAAGAAGATCACGACATCTCCGATGCATAGAGACTGAGATGCCTGAGATTTGTTGACCACTTTCGTATGAGGCCGCGTCGTACGACTCTTTGGTCCGGGATAAAGAGGTATGGGATAGTTCGGCATACGACTGGTGCGGCTAGGCTGGTTGGACCTACCTCAGCGGAGGTAAGACCTTTATGGATTGGGCTGATATGGTGTAGACGCTCCAGGACGCCCAAGACATCATAGAGTTAGGCTATGGTTTTACGAACCATGGGATATACTTTGGAGGAGCCAGTCCAGGATATTCAAGTCCACACCTAGAGGGGTCAACCAGAGAGTTATTGAGTTGGCTACTACTGTTGACCAGGAGGATGAGATCATATATTCTCAGCTGGATGATGCACGATATGACCGAGCTCTACTTAGAGCCCGTGTCAACAGGTTGGACAGTGATAGGCCATTCCATAGACGCACTGCCCTTCTGATGGAGGAGGAGGCCAGATTATCTCGTGCAGACTTGGCACGTTCGATGGATGCTAATGCGATCAGGTACATTTTTTTTTTTTTTTCTAAAGAGGCATATCACTTCGGACTACGGTCATGGCTCAGCAGTCCGAGATCACTGAGTTGCAGGCAGCAGACCGTAGGAGGCAGTCGATGATTTCAGATCTGCTGAAAGTAGACTCTCGGAGACAGAGACAGTTAGTAGAGGCACTAAAGATAGTGAAGAGCCTCAAGACTCAGATGATCGAGCTTCAGGGACAGCAGGGACCTGCTAAGGATCCTGCAGAGCCAGAGCTACCAGAGGAGGCCAGTAGCAGTTCTTAGACTAGGTTATGATTGTAGCTACTGTACAGTCTATTAAGTATTATGGGTTATTCCTAGCTAGCAGACTGTATAGATCTTTTTGTTTTGTCTAGCTACTCTGTTTAGATCTTTTTGTTCATATATCGGCTACTTTGTATAGCCTACTAAGTATTACGAGTATATCTCGGCTAGTATGGCTTTAGGTTATTTTGTATTGTAACCTAAGTTTGGTGATCATTTGTAATTAAACCAATCATGTATTATTTTCCCAAGTTATGTATGGAAAGGATGGATTATGTTTTATATGAAATCCGAAAAATTTATGTGAATAGTAATTTCGAATTTGTTAATTTCAATACTGTTGTGTATTTCACCTTGTGTTGTGATCTTGTTTTATTTATTATGTATACATCGGGTTATGGTTAAGATTTTTGAAATCTAACGGGTATTATGTTTTCTTATGATTTAAGAAAGATGGCACCAAGAGGAAGGCCCACGAGGTATAAAACCCAGGTATAACTACCCACGTAGTCACATGACCCAACTACACCACTTTGGTCACCGGTGCCCAACTTCAAGGCCATATCGACGAAGGTGTCACTTAGCTTTGTTCGCGGGCACGATCTAACGAACCCGAAATGGCGACGATAGCCATACCTCGAGAACAGGTGTGAGAAGGAATGAACGCACTGTTCGAGAATGCACATATCAAGACTTCATGAAATGTCAACCCTTATTTTTCAGGGGCACAGAAGGAGTGGTCGACTTGACCCCGTGGTTTGAGAGGATGGAAACCGTGTTTCGCATAAGTAACTGCATCATGGAGAATCAAGTGAAGTTTGCCACATGTACTCTTATGGGAACTCCTTGGTGTTCAAATGGCTCGTTGTGGAAGTGGGCATCTTTATTGTAGAGTCGCCGACAGAGGCAACATTGGAGGTGCTTTGGATCTGTTTGATCGTGAGGTTGAGCAGCCCCAACGACTCGTGTGGCTTACCCCTGGATTGGGAGCGGTTGATCGAGTCAAACGACTACAACACCTAGTCCCTGGATTGGGATTAGTATCATCGTCGGCATTGGAGGAAACGAAACGGGCTGAACCCGTCTGGGACGAGTCCACTGGGGACGAGGAGTATCTTACCAATGGCGATTCTATCTATGATTCACAACCCGTGTATGATGAATACGCGGACGAGGAATGGTATTCTTTGTTTATTCGTGGTGATCGGAACTTATCCGGTGAAATGCTTGTTGAAGGTGGTGATAGATTGGGTGGAGACGGCATTGGGGTGGCTACTGTTGGTGATTTTCCGAATTTGAAGGTTCCCATATTTCAGCCGCCAAATACAGAAAGTTTGAATTTTGAGTTATACAAGGTTGGGTGCAAGCTGTCTATGCATGAGGCTATTACATGTGGGCCAGTAATGCTTATTGAACAACTTAATGAAAATATGGCTATGCACATGAGAGTTGTGAAGAATTTAAATTGTGATGTGCCACAAGCGAATAACCTTCGGAAGTCTAATTCTAATGGATCAATAATGAATACGGTCGGAAAAGTTAAGTTGTTTATGGAGGTTATGATGATAATAATGAAGGGGAATCACGTTGATGTTCCTTTCGATCCGGGTGGTTCGTTTTTGGGGATTATCAAAACTCGAGGACGAGTTTTTCCGAAGAGGAGGAGAATGATGCGGATATAGACATGGACCAGCCTTCTGATATCAAGCCGGAGTCATAACCAATTCGAACTTGAGCCATATTGATAAGAAGATATGCTTTCAAGTTGGAGATTATCTTTTTAGCTTAATTTTAGTAATTGAATATTACCCAATTATTATTTGATTGGGCTTTATTTCCTTTCTTATTTTAGTCAAAGTCAAATATGCGTAGTCAATAAAGGCTGTTATGAAAACATTTAATTTACAATTAATTACATGTTTAGGAATAGGAAAGTTAAATCAATCTATATTTAGATTGATTCTTATTGTCCTATAAATATCGAGACTATTCTTTGTATTGAGGGATGTTTTTAAGAATTGAATAAAGAATTTCTCTCGAAACAGTTTTGTTTCTTGTTCATTCGGTTGGCCGGAGAACAACGCCGTCGATTGTTACTTGGTTGGCCAAGAACGATTGCCGCTAGGGTTACGCCTAGGTTTATCCTTTTTACCCACTCGTATACGAATCCGTATCATTTGGTATCAGAGCCTTGGTGTTCAAATGGCTCGTTGTGGAAGTGGGCATCTTTATTGTAGAGTCGCCGACAGAGGCAACATTGGAGGTGCTTTGGATCTGTTTGATCGTGAGGTTGAGCAGCCCCAACGACTCGTGTGGCTTACCCCTGGATTGGGAGCGGTTGATCGAGTCAAACGACTACAACACCTAGTCCCTGGATTGGGATTAGTATCATCGTCGGCATTGGAGGAAACGAAACGGGCTGAACCCGTCTGGGACGAGTCCACTGGGGACGAGGAGTATCTTACCAATGGCGATTCTATCTATGATTCACAACCCGTGTATGATGAATACGCGGACGAGGAATGGTATTCTTTGTTTATTCGTGGTGATCGGAACTTATCCGGTGAAATGCTTGTTGAAGGTGGTGATAGATTGGGTGGAGACGGCATTGGGGTGGCTACTGTTGGTGATTTTCCGAATTTGAAGGTTCCCATATTTCAGCCGCCAAATACAGAAAGTTTGAATTTTGAGTTATACAAGGTTGGGTGCAAGCTGTCTATGCATGAGGCTATTACATGTGGGCCAGTAATGCTTATTGAACAACTTAATGAAAATATGGCTATGCACATGAGAGTTGTGAAGAATTTAAATTGTGATGTGCCACAAGCGAATAACCTTCGAAAGTCTAATTCTAATGGATCAATAATGAATACGGTCGGAAAAGTTAAGTTGTTTATGGAGGTTATGATGATAATAATGAAGGGGAATCACGTTGATGTTCCTTTCGATCCGGGTGGTTCGTTTTTGGGGATTATCAAAACTCGAGGACGAGTTTTTCCGAAGAGGAGGAGAATGATGCGGATATAGACATGGACCAGCCTTCTGATATCAAGCCGGAGTCATAACCAATTCGAACTTGAGCCATATTGATAAGAAGATATGCTTTCAAGTTGGAGATTATCTTTTTAGCTTAATTTTAGTAATTGAATATTACCCAATTATTATTTGATTGGGCTTTATTTCCTTTCTTATTTTAGTCAAAGTCAAATATGCGTAGTCAATAAAGGCTGTTATGAAAACATTTAATTTACAATTAATTACATGTTTAGGAATAGGAAAGTTAAATCAATCTATATTTAGATTGATTCTTATTGTCCTATAAATATGGAGACTATTCTTTGTATTGATGGATGTTTTTAAGAATTGAATAAAGAATTTCTCTCGAAACAGTTTTGTTTCTTGTTCATTCGGTTGGCCGGAGAACAACGCCGTCGATTGTTACTTGGTTGGCCAAGAACGATTGCCGCTAGGGTTACGCCTAGGTTTATCCTTTTTACCCACTCGTATACGAATCCGTATCATTTGGTATCAGAGCCTTGGTGTTCAAATGGCTCGTTGTGGAAGTGGGCATCTTTATTGTAGAGTCGCCGACAGAGGCAACATTGGAGGTGCTTTGGATCTGTTTGATCGTGAGGTTGAGCAGCCCCAACGACTCGTGTGGCTTACCCCTGGATTGGGAGCGGTTGATCGAGTCAAACGACTACAACACCTAGTCCCTGGATTGGGATTAGTATCATCGTCGGCATTGGAGGAAACGAAACGGGCTGAACCCGTCTGGGACGAGTCCACTGGGGACGAGGAGTATCTTACCAATGGCGATTCTATCTATGATTCACAACCCGTGTATGATGAATACGCGGACGAGGAATGGTATTCTTTGTTTATTCGTGGTGATCGGAACTTATCCGGTGAAATGCTTGTTGAAGGTGGTGATAGATTGGGTGGAGACGGCATTGGGGTGGCTACTGTTGGTGATTTTCCGAATTTGAAGGTTCCCATATTTCAGCCGCCAAATACAGAAAGTTTGAATTTTGAGTTATACAAGGTTGGGTGCAAGCTGTCTATGCATGAGGCTATTACATGTGGGCCAGTAATGCTTATTGAACAACTTAATGAAAATATGGCTATGCACATGAGAGTTGTGAAGAATTTAAATTGTGATGTGCCACAAGCGAATAACCTTCGGAAGTCTAATTCTAATGGATCAATAATGAATACGGTCGGAAAAGTTAAGTTGTTTATGGAGGTTATGATGATAATAATGAAGGGGAATCACGTTGATGTTCCTTTCGATCCGGGTGGTTCGTTTTTGGGGATTATCAAAACTCGAGGACGAGTTTTTCCGAAGAGGAGGAGAATGATGCGGATATAGACATGGACCAGCCTTCTGATATCAAGCCGGAGTCATAACCAATTCGAACTTGAGCCATATTGATAAGAAGATATGCTTTCAAGTTGGAGATTATCTTTTTAGCTTAATTTTAGTAATTGAATATTACCCAATTATTATTTGATTGGGCTTTATTTCCTTTCTTATTTTAGTCAAAGTCAAATATGCGTAGTCAATAAAGGCTATTATGAAAACATTTAATTTACAATTAATTACATGTTTAGGAATAGGAAAGTTAAATCAATCTATATTTAGATTGATTCTTATTGTCCTATAAATATCGAAACTATTCTTTGTATTGAGGGATGTTTTTAAGAATTGAATAAAGAATTTCTCTCGAAACAGTTTTGTTTCTTGTTCATTCGGTTGGCCGGAGAACAACGCCGTCGATTGTTACTTGGTTGGCCAAGAACGATTGCCGCTAGGGTTACGCCTAGGTTTATCCTTTTTACCCACTCGTATACGAATCCGTATCAGTTACTGTACGCCGGTTCTGTTCGATAACTGGCCGATTCTATTCCTCAACAGAACTGACAGAATCGGTGAACAGTAAAGCTCAAGTCTATAAATACCAGCTCATTTTCACTTATTTGATTATCCATTGACATAGTTTCTTTCTATAATATTCAGTTACCAACTGATCTTTAATCATGGGTTCTTGTATTTTAGTGTTTTGATAGATTTCTTAATAGGAGAAGCTCTATCGGGTTTTGCATACGAGATCAACTCTCCAAGCTCACGTTATGGCAAGAGTGTCTCATCTCACAAAGATCTACTTACTGATCTTGAAGCATCATTCATCCAATTCAATCAAGATGCGTATCATATAGTGATAGGATCACTTAGAAAAGTGTTGTGTAAAATAGTGGTGATAAAATGAATCTTGGTGTAAATGCTTGGCACCTAGTAGAGGGCAAGTAGTGTAAAGGTATTTTGTTCCTCCTTGTTGGAACATATGATATACCTTAATATCATGTGAAGGGTAAATAGGTGTTGGCGTGATTCTACCATGAGAAGAATATGGTATTTAGCTTTGTACCGTTAAAAATGTGTAAGCAACGTTGTGAGGCTTCTCCGCCGGTTAAAGGAGCATTGGTGATTAGTGGATTCGAACTCTCGAGTAGGTGACTCGGGGAGTAGAGTAGGGCAAGGTAGGAGACCTTGTAGCCGAACCACTATAAATATCCTTGCCACATATCCTTTATTATTATTGCTTATATTATTAACATAGTTACTTATATCCTTTCATCAAATAGATCTAAAATAATGAACCAGAAACACGTAATCAAAATTTTATTGGGGAAAACTATTCAACCCCCCTTCTAGTTTTCTATAATTGGTATCAAGAGCAGGTTATCAAAGTTCTTTAGAGTATACTTTACTTTAAAAACTTTAAAAACCGATCAAATGAATTTCGAAAACTATATATATTCTTTTAGATCTATTATATTATTTGTTTTCTTAAAAGCTCGTTGAAGGGTGATCAAGAAAAGAGGAAACTGCTGCTCTAGGACAAAATCTCTTCCTGGCCCAACAAGCCGGTTCCACTGGTTCGATTCATGAATAGAACCGGCAAAGCTCAGGTAATGGAACCGCGGGTCTGACCAAAATATTTTTTTTCTTAAAATTTTAAATGGGACGAATTATAATAAGGAGAATGGTGTGGGCTTATATTTGCAAAAATCTTTTGGACATTTTTAGGCTTAATATGATCAATTCATATAAACTTTCTTTTCTATTAATTTAAAAAAAAAAATTAATTTCTAAAAAAATATTTGGTCGTGATCACGTGTTGCGTATTCACAATGCTAAAAGGTACACAATTTCTTATCCTCCATCTTCTTAGGTAATTATTATGCTTGTGTTCTATCAATGAAATAATTGGGTAAGTACTATGTGATTTTTTAAATACCATTGTGTTATTTTTCTTCGTCTAGCACTGTCTTGCGACCTCTTTCTTGAATATTAAGTCTAACTTCTTAAAATCCAAAACTTCCTTCAAAGAGGCTTTCGGATCGTAACTAGTTGATAAAGAAAACTGTTTTTTTGTCATATTGTTTCTCGGGCTATTATGTGTCGATTACGATTAATTTTTATATGTCCTCATCATGAGTATCTAGTACATCCTGCATACTTCCATATCCTTGTAACTCTTGCATGTTCCCTCCGTAATTTTTTAATCGTCCTTGATTCCTCAAAGTTTCTATCCGCCTCTTCAAATACAAATAAAATTATTTTTTTTGCTTGGTCCATTTTTGCCTTTAGTGCATTTACTTCTCGCTCACAGAAACTTATCTACCAAATATTTCTTCGTCCTCCCTATGTTCCTTTCATAACAAAAAAAAAACAAATAATTTTTTTTTGCCGGCTCCATTGTCCGACAAAGCCGGTTCTCTATGCCCAACAGAACCGGCAACCTGATAAAGCCTATAACCATCTCTTCTAACTCAAACTCATCCTCTCACCTCCTTTCATATTCGAATCTCTAAACTCAGCACTCAAAAAATCAGGATCAAAAACCAAATTACCTTGTCAAATTCATCCTTACTTCTCACGAATCATTGCTTATAAGTCTTCAATTTCTATATCATCTCCTTCCTTCTATTTTGAATATTGAACACTAAAATCAATTTGAAGGGTTCTTGTGATCTCTGATCAAATTCCTCATTTAAATGATTCAATGTGCTATCTTCTCTTAATTAATTTTCCCAAATTTTTTTCCCTTAATCTCCTTCAAGAATTAGAAAAGGAATTTTATTTACAAAAACGTTTTTACAAATAAAAGATGTGTAAAATCAAGTTCGGAACTCTCATTAAAAATTCTCGTTTCTTCTAATTGCTAGGTGCCACTATGTCTCGGGAAGAATTAGAACTTACTAAATTATACATTCCTAAGATCTCAAGAGAAAAATATATTCTAGTACACCTAAAACCTATCATTCGTGATTTAGAAAATAGATCCATTCATGCGGGTCGAACGATGCATCCAGAATTCGCTCAACACTCTAAACTTAAATCAAAATTCCCCGACATCCGTCTTCAATGTCTATACGATGTTGACGAGGATATTCATCCTAGATTCTTGCTTGAACTTTTCTCATCGGCCAAAATCTTAAGAGACGAGGAAAGAAGTATTCGCTTTTACTTTTGGAGCCTAAACAAACAATTTATCATTCCTCTCGAATATCTCGCTCACATTCTTCAAACCTCGTTAGGAGGAGATTGTGCATATTCTAACGAATACTCTCTTGAATCCTTAAATAGATTTCCTGAGGAAGTATATCCCTATCAAAGTCTTAT
The DNA here is from genome assembly GCA_026074375.1 of Tanacetum coccineum. Taxonomy (NCBI): domain Eukaryota; kingdom Viridiplantae; phylum Streptophyta; class Magnoliopsida; order Asterales; family Asteraceae; genus Tanacetum; species Tanacetum coccineum. The sequence continues at coordinate 54,288 of BQNB010014153.1, read as the reverse complement.
TCCTACACCAGATGAAATTATTAATGATATCACCATTAATGGAATAACTGAGGATCCCCTCAGAATCCTCAAAAATGAACTTCAAAGAGACTTTAGATTTTGGAATGAAGTTATAGAATGTAATGCCATAGGAGAAGAAACAAATTCTCAATATGTCTTAGCTTCATCATGTCACATGATTTACTGTATCCTAAATCGTAAGCCATACAACTTCACCTACTTTTTAGCAAAAAGAATCACTCTCATCAAAAATTCCCTCGAATGTCCCTTGTCATATGGAATGTTACTTGCTCGTCTTTTCAAACACCTCACTCTTACAAATCCTGAACTCATCAAACCTAAATACTTCCCTCTTCCTCACACAATGTTGCCCTTAGATCATACCAATCATCTCTACTCCTATCCCCCTAATTCTGAAGATGAAGACTGATATTCTCGTTCTCTCCTGAAAGATCATGAAGATGTGTTAGATAATCATAATGGCTTGCTTGGTTGTTTCTCATATTTTTCTACTTTATCTTGTTTGTAGCCTCATGTCTAATTACTGTATGAAGGTTGTATCTTTAAATCAGATTTCAAATTGAACCACTCTGGCTTCTTAGAACTATTAGAATTCTCCTTGAGCTTGATAATGTTTTAAAAAAAAATTATGTATGATCTTTCTATTATTCACATACCCTTCCCTCTTCTTTAAGGAGTGTTTGGTTTAACAGATTAATCTAAGTTTAGAACATTATGATCCCCTCGTATCCCCAAGGATCATATATTAAGACTACTAATAAATAGGAAGAGCAGGAATAATCTTGTATTAAGGACACTAGTAGAAAACAAGAAAATTAGTAAAGTCTTGCTGCAGCAGCCGATTCCATTTGCAGCAAGACGGTTCCATTGGAACCAAAGGAATCGGCAGCGCCGGTTCTACAGTAGGTTTTCCCTCATTTTAAGGTGTTATATTTTTGAACTAAGCTCATAAATATGTTGGTTAGACCTGTATTAAGCTGATCCAATAAGTGCTTATTTCTTGTTTGACTTAGAAATTAGCCTAAATGATTATGTTTTGCAAAAAGCTAGTGGATTAGGCATTAAATGTTAAATGCATGACCTTTAGTATATAATAGGATCTTGTCATCATCTTCCTCATACTCACAAAACCTGCAAACATCCTTCCTCATACTTCATTCCTTAATCATCATGGCATCAAGTGCTAACTCCTCAACCTAAAATCCTCCAAAGAAAATGCCAAGAACCAATTTCATTGACATATCCTCCAATGAAAGCTCACCCATCCAAAAACACCTCTCAAATACTTCCCAACCTACAAACACAAACTCAAGCACTACTCTCGACACCACTCTTGCACTCACAACTCCACCACCAACTTCCATCCAAATAACCCTTACTCTAGAACCACTCATGACACCATTATCCCCTAGAGCTTTGACCTTCTCCACTCCACCAAGTTCACTATTAGAATCGCATCCCTACCTATCTTATTTGAATGAAATACCACCAAGAACTACAAATCCATTACCACAAGTCATGTTCCAAGGCTTATCCCAAACACTCCCTTAACCATCACTCATAGACTTTGAACCAACTTTCCCACCTATCAACCTCTCTAGGAGTAGGTTGAGTGCACAACCCGAGTCATCTATGACTAGAGACCAAATACACCAAGAACTTAGCTAACTTCCCACACTTGAACAAAATATCCAAGAAGCTATCCAAAACGCACAACATGTGCAAGAAGGCCTTATTCCTCCTACCTCCATCACCACCCTACAAATGCCACCACTTTTCTATCCCACCACTACCTCAACTCAAATACCACCTTTTAGAACATCTTTTCATCCATCAAGCACCTTTGCGTCTCTCGATAAATCCCTTTGGATTGAAAACCCTCCTAGACCTCAAGTCCACTCATGTCCCCATTGCCAAAGAACCAAAACCATTGTCATAAACCTCGAAGATGAAATAAGGTTAATGTTAAACCACATTCTTGACCGTTTGAACCATCTCGCAAATCAACTCCCATAGGATGATGATTGACAAGATCAAGCGACCTTAACTTTTAGAAGCTTTAAATTAGATCACTAATCATGATTTTAGTTTTATTTGACTTAGGTCAAGTTGTTTTACTTCTTGATTTGTATCTAATAAACATTAAGTTGTAGCAAATTATAATTGATCTTGCGTCAATTCTTTGAATTTGATCTGTTGTTTGGTTGTGGATCTTTATTTGAATTATTAAGTTTGATTTCGTGTTTGAATCATTGCTCTCTGTGATTGTTAAAGCTGATATTGTATTGATATTTAAACTAAAGTGCTTCCTGCCAAAGCTTGGTCTGTGCTGACTTTGTGTGCAGGTCAGCCGATTCGGTTCGGCTACAAAGCCGGTTCTGTTCTGGAAACAGAACCGCCAAAACCGGCCTTCCAGAATCTCTCCAAATTTCCTTTTATTGCATTTATTTGTTTAAAACTCTTGAACTAACATGATTTTATAGGTGTTCATTAACTTAGGGGGAGCATATTGTTCCTTCTAAAACTAACATCATTTGAAATGCTTGACGATCCTATTTAGGGGGAGCATTCGTCAAGGGGGATCCTTTAATGGACTCTCCATGAGTCAATTTCATTTCGATGTTTATCAAACCATCCTTCATATTCCATCCTTTTATTATACATGCATTACTACTAACATGCTTTCGTGAAATTCTTCTCACCTTCTTAGGCAACCTTGATGATCCTATCTAGGAAGTACCTTCGTTATAAGGAAGTATTCTATTTGCTTCTCTTGGATCAATCTTTATGATCGGTCATCATCAGTTCATTACACACATGCATTTGATTCTTTTTAAAGAATCTACTTTTTATTACATATAACACTCCATCTCATTGCATTACAGAGTTAGTTTTTCTTCGACGCTCTTTTTGTTTCGACAAAAAAGGGGGATAAGGAAGTAAAAAGCTCCAATTTAAAACTTATAAATTTTATTGTTTACTTCCAATAAGTTTATGTTTTGTCATCAAGAAAAAGGGGGAGATTGTTAATACAAATAAACCGTAAAAATGTTTATTTATATTTTACGATCTATCTTTGTTTTGTTAATAACTAAACATAAACGTGTCGAAAGTAGAAAATGAAATTCATTAGTTTTAAACCAATAGTTTATCTAACTCATCTATTCATCAAAACCATCCTTCATATTATAGTACTTACACTCAAATCACATAAACACATTTTTAGAATAAAAATGTACACGTACACTTTACATAAAAATGTATAAAAACCTTTAAACATATTTACATCATAGTTAACACATTTTTCTTACCAAATATGAACATGATCTCATAAGATCACACATGATCTCTTAAGATTTTGTAAATCAAAATTCAGATTTAGTTACTGTACGCCGGTTCTGTTCGATAACTGGCCGGTTCTGTTCCTCAACAGAACCGGTAAACTCAAGTCTATAAATACCAGCTCATTTTCACTTATTTGATTATCCATTGACATAGTTTCTTTCTATAATATTCAGTTACCAACTGATCTTTAATCATGGGTTCTTGTATTTTAGTGTTTTGATAGATTTCTTAATAGGAGAAGCTCTATCGGGTTTTGCATATGAGATTAACTCTCCAAGCTCACGTTATGGCAAGAGTGTCTCATCTCACAAAGATATACTTACTGATCTTGAAGCATCATTCATCTAATTTAATCAAGATGTGTATCATATAGTGATAGGATCACTTAGAAAGGTGTTGTGTAAAATAGTGGTGATAAAATGAATCTTGGTGTAAATGCTTGGCACCTAGTAGAGGGAAAGTAGTGTAAAGGTATTTTGTTCCTCCTTGTTGGAACATAGGATATACCTTAATATCATGTGAAGGGTAAATAGGTGTTGGCGTGATTCTACCATGAGAAGAATCCGGTATTTAGCTTTGTACCGTTAAAAAGGTGTAAGCAACGTTGTGAGGCTTCTTCACCAGTTAAAAGAGCATTGGTGACTAGTGAATTCGAACTCTCGAGTAGGTGACTCGGGGAGTAAAGTAGGGCAATGTAGGAGGCCTTGTAGCCAAACCACTATAAATATCCTTGCCACATATCCTTTATTATTATTGCTTATATTACTAACATAGTTACTTATTTCCTTTCATCAAATAGATCTAAAATAATCAACCAGAAACACGTAATCAAAATTTTATTGGGGAAAACTATTCAACCCCCCCTTCTAGTTTTCAACATATCCTTTCAAGAGAAACTCTTTCTGATGTTAGGAGTGCTTATGCTATCATATCTAGTGAGGAATCTCACATGATTTCTACTGGTAGTGTGTCTAGAACCTCCTAGAGGTCTCAGACTTCTGCTTTTAATGTTAATGCTCCTAATAAAGGGAACTTTTAGAGGTCTTAAACCTCTACTAGTTTCTTAAGACCTTTTAATAATAATAGACCTAATGATAATGGGAATAGGAGAACTACTGGAGGTTCTACCTTGGTTTGTGAGAATTGTGGTTTCAATGGTCATTCTATTAACAAATGCTTTAAAATAATTGGATATCCTGCTGATTTTGGGAAAAGAAAAGATGGTTCAAATCTTAAAGGAAAAAATGTTTCTAATAATGTTGTTGGTTTTAGTTCTTCTAATGAATTTTCTGATAAACAAATGGCTACTCTTATTTCATTAATCAAATATAATTTTGTCAATGGAAAAGGGGTTCACTCTAATATGGCAGGTACTTATATGAATTCTAGTACTGTGTTTAATAAGAATTTTGAGAAATTATTCTGTTCTAATAGCTCTTTGGATTCTAAGCTTGGCTCTAAAGGGCTAATTACTGATTCAGGTGCTAATCAACACATAATTTACACTGATAAGAATCTTATTGATGTCAATGATATTTCTTACTTACAATTTAAGTGACTCGTCCTAATGGGACTGAGGCATTCATTACTAGAATTGGAAATATGCTTGTGACTGATTACTTGATCTTATATGATGTTTTGGTTGTGCCTAAATACCGTGTTAGTTTGATGAGTCTTCATAAAGTTGCTAGAGAGAGTAAACTTGTGATTGCATTTGATGAAATGCATTGTTATGTGATGAACCAGGATTTGAGGAAAGGAAAAATTCTGGGGGATTGGTAAACAAATTGGTGGATTATATTACTTTGATGGAAATCAAGGTATAAATTTTAAGAATTTTAAAAGTAATAATGTATGTTTTTATCTAAACAGGCTTGGCATTGCAGACTTGGTCATCCTGTTGACCAAGTCCTAGATGTTTTAAAACCTACCTTAAATTTTGACAATAAAAACACTGAATTAATTTGTGATACTTTTCAAAGAGCTAAATAGACCAGAGAACATTTTCCTCTTAGTGATCATGTGTCAACTGAATTGGGTGAACTTGTTCATCTTGATTTGTGGGGACCTTATAAAGTCACTAGTAGGGAAGGGTTTAAATTTTTCTTGACCATTGTGGATGATTTTTCAAGGGCTGTTTGGGTTTATTTGCTTAAGTCTAAGACTGAAGTTTTTCATAATATAATGGTATTTTATAATCTCATTAAAACTCAGTTTAAGAAAAACATTAAGGTCTTTAGGAGTGACAATGGTACTGAATTTGTTAATCAACAATTTTATGGTTTCAGTAAATCTAATGGTATTGTTCACCAGACCTCATGTAGATATACCCCTCAACAAAATGGAATTGTTGAGAGGAAGCATAGACACCTTCTTAATGTTGCTAGATTCCTTCTTTTTCAGGGAGGGATTCTTTTAAATATATGGTCTGAATTTTTTCTAACTGCTACCTATTTGATTACCAGATTACATACCTCTGTGATGAATGGAAAGTCTCCTTATGACCTAGTGTATAATAAGCCTCATTCTCTTAATCATTTGAGATCTTTTGGCTGTTTGGCTTATGCCACTATTCTTAACTGTCATGATAAATTTGGAAGTAGGTCTGAAAAGTGTGTTCTTGTTGGATATTCAAATTCTTAAAAAGGGTATAAATTATGGAGTCTTGATAATAAACAGATTATCTATTCAAGAGATGTTAAGTTTTTTGAGGATATATTTCCTTTTAAGCAAAATAACTTAACTGGAATTGATAATTCTGTTCAAGATGTAAATCATTTGAATTTTTTCAACAATAACACTCTTGATGACTTACCTGAAATACCGAATGATGAAGAGAGAAGGAATCCCAGCTCTATTAGGCATGATAATTCACCTTCTCACTTTAGTAGTACTTTTGCATTCTTAAATTAGAATGATGCAGGGCATTCTCAGGATGCAGATGACTCTGCCAGTGAGAATGGGAGTTTTGCAGCCGATAAGGAGAATAATAGTAATTCTGAGGGTATTGGTCTTCATGATCAATCTCATGATAATGTCAGTTAAGATATTAATGGTGCTCAAAACTTAAGAAGGTCTTCTAGAACTTCTGTTTTTCCAAAAAAAATAATGATTTTGTTGTTGATTCAAAAGTAAAATATGGTCTTGAAAAGTATGTTAATTACTCTTATTTGAGTAAGGGAAATTATTGTTTTGCAACTATGCTTAATAAGGGTGTTAAGCCCAAAACTTATCTTGAGGCTTCTCAGCATAAGCATTAGGTTGATGCTATGAATGCTGAGATGGATGCTTTATATAGAAATAATACATGGGAAATTGTTGATCTTCCTGTTAGGAGAAAGGTCATTGGTTCTAAATGGGTTTGGAAAATTAAATACAAATTTGATGAAGAAATAGAAAGATACAAGGCTAGGTTAGTTGCCAAAGGTTTCAATCAAATTGAGGGAATAGATTTTGATGAAACCTTCTCTCCTGTTGTTAAGATTGTTACTGTAAGATGTTTGATTAATCTTGATGTGCAGAATGGTTGGTCCTTGTTTCAAATGGATATTAATAATGCTTTTTTGTATGGTGACTTAGAAGAAACTGTTTATATGGCTTTACCTCCTGGTTATTTTCCTGATAATAAGACTAAAGTGTGTAAACTTAATAAGTCTCTATATGGTCTTAAGCAGGCTCTTAGGAAATGGAATGCTAAGCTAACTTCTGCTTTGCTTGAAAATAATTTTATGCAGAGTAAAAGTGATTATAGCCTGTTCACTAAGTCCTTTGATGATGTTTTCATTGCTTTGTTAGTTTATGTAGATGATATTATCATAACTGGGAATAGTTTAACTGAAATTGAAAAGGTTAAGCAATTTCTTAAAACAAAGTTTATGATCAAAGACTTAGGGAAGTTGAAATACTTTCTTGGAATTGAGGTAGTAGATACTCCTAAGGGTATTTGTTTGAATCAAAGAAAGTATTGTCTTGAGCTTATTGATGAGTTTGGTTTACTTGCTAGAAAACCTTCTAATTTGCGTATGCAGCCTAATATATCTTTGACTAGTGAACAAAGTGATACTAAACCTTTGCTTGATAATGGTACTGAGTATCAAAATCTTATTGGTAAACTTATATACTTAACCACTACTAGACCTGATATTGCTTATACAGTTTCTTATTTTAGTCAGTTTATGCATAATCCTCTTAGGAGTCATCTAAAAACTGCTCTAAAGGTAATCAGGTATTTAAAAGGCTCTCTAGGTAAGGGTATAAATATGATTAAAGGGTCTGCATTTAGTATTGATCTTAAAGCATACTCAAATTCAGACTGGGCAAGGTGTGCTGATACAAGAAGGTCTATTACTGGTTATTGTGTATTCATGTGTGGGTCTTTGGTTTCCTGGAAAAGTAAGAAACAAAAAACAATTTCAAAGTCCTCCACAAAAGTTGAGTATAGATCTCTAGCTTCTGTAACTTCTGAAGTCATTTGGATTCTTAAGATTTTGAAAGATTTAAAGTGTTTCAATCTCTTACCTGTAAAAGTGTTTTGTGACAGTAATTCAGCAATTAAGATTGCTTCCAATCCCATATTTCATGAAAGAACTAAACACTAAGAAATTGACTTACATTTTGTAAGAGAAAAAATTATTGCTGGGGTAATTGAAACTGTTAAAATAGAAACTGCAATTCAAATTGCAGATATTCTAACTAAGGGATTGGATACAAAACAACACAATATTTTGTGTTATAAATTGAGGATGACCGATTTGTTTTAGAATAAGATTAAGTGAGGGTGTTAAGAATAATCATATTCTGTTTTATATCTTAGGGACTAATTCTGTTAATATTGTATTGTAGTTTGAGTTACTTTGGACTCAATGTGTAAGCTTCTTAAAGATGGACCAAAGATGTCACATGGAATTTTCAGCTAGGTATTTAAGCTCAAGGAAGGGTTATGATTTCTCATAACCCTAAATCGCTTCTCTCTCTAAAAGAATATACGCTCCTCTCCTTTTCTCTTTAGAAATTTATATCTGGTCTTGTTGTTCATTCTTTGTAATAGAACAATCACTAATTAGGTGATTGAATCACACCTGATTAGCAGTGGTGATTTGGTTTTGAGTTTTTGATTAAGATCAAGCTATTTTGATTTGATTGAGAGAGATTGTTCAAATTTTGAATTGAGATTCAAGATCATTATTCTGTTTTAATAAAATTTTGTTCAAACAATGACCAAACCCTCGTAATCCGACCGGACACGTGACCACCATATTTCTAGCTATATAAAAAGGAGGGGGCCATCAAATGAGTATTATAGAGGAGGGGACCATCAATTTTGGCTTCTTTTCTTTCAATTTATTCGGTCACATAGTTGCCCAAACAAATGAAAAGGTTAGGTAGGTTTGGTCATGTTGAAATATATAGTCTCTTCCTGGTATAAATGTTGAGGGACTAATTATGTCATTTCTTGTTTTTTGGTTTATATGTATCTCTAGGTTCTAGTTATTGATTGAAGGTTGCAGGATTGTTGAGAGGTTAGTTTTGCCTTCTTTGGATTCCCATAAGCTGGGTCAAGGGCTATAAATAACAAGGTTATAAATAGCGTGAGGCGTGGCATAGCGGCATAGCCAAGCCTCAAGCTTTAGCGTGAGGCCTGGTGACATGGTGTTTTTAAGGCGTGACTTAAGGCGGCAAAAACTATTTGTAGATTTATAGATTTATATCAAATTTTATATTTATATGAGTGGTAAATAGTATTAAATTCAAGCCTCAATCCAAAACATTAGTAAATCCAAGTCCAAATCTCAAATATTATAAAATCCCATTAAGTACTTCAAAAAAATCGCCACACCTTACGACTTTACCCGCCTTTTCACGCCTCAACTAACACCACGCCTAGAGTCGAAGCCTTGGTCTATTTCGTAACGTAGACGTCGAGCCTTGCGCCTTGGCGCCACCTTAATACCGCTATCACGAGCCTTTTAGAACCCTGATAAATAGTTCATTGACTAGCTCTCTTGATATATCTCTGCTCTCTCTCTTTCTTCAATCTTTCGTCTCTCTCTCTCAAAAGTGTAACCCTAGTTTTTTATATCAAGAGCTTCTTGATCTTAGTTTTATGTTTTTAATCTTGTAATAGAACTATTATCATATAAGATAATAGATCCACACCTATATAGCAGTGGTGGATTTTGATTGTTGATTTGTTATATCTGATTGAGATCATATTCTATTGTTTTGATATTCAAATTGAGATTTGGGTTAATAAAATTAATCAGATTAGTATTTTCTTCATGGTATCAGAGCCAGGTTGCTCTAAAATCGTTTTCTAAAAAATTAGGGTTTCTTAAATTCAGGGTTTTTTTGAAATTAATCACTTCTTTGTTATATCAAATCGATTGTGTTGTTAGATCTTTGATTTAATTTTACATATATATAAGTTTTTTATTAAATACCTAATTATGAAAATTTAGGGTTTCGATATAATTGCGGGTTTTTTTATCTCTGGTGGTTATTGGTGATTAAGATCAGCTAGTCATCGTTTATTAAGGTTTTGGTTGATCTTGGAGGTTCTGGACTGTTATCCCTAATTTTAAGAAATTAAGGTTTGTGGATCTTGGTTACTCGGTTATTAGCTTGTTTATGTGAATCTGCTATCTCTCTTGACTAAGTGAATCAAGAGAGTAGTCAGTTTTGTTTGGTTTGATTTCCGCTGCTTATTCTTAAAAGCTCTGTAACACCTCTTTACTCTCTCTTTTTTCATTATTGTCTTTATTCTTGCATTAGATTGCTGGAGGATAGGTAGAGGTTCTATTAAGAAGTCGATTATTGGTGAGGTGTTGTTGTTTGTTTTTTGGATTGTTGTTGTGTCTGTCTGCCCTTAATCTACCACCTTGAGTGGTGTGAAAGCCTGGGAACTTCTTTCTTCCTTTATTTCTATTATTTGGTTTTATTAGCTGATTAATCATGTCTGTTCATAATTCTGTTTATAATTCTGATGATGGTGATGATTATGTTGAGGATCCTGTCACTTTGATAAGTAAACTAGATATAAGTGACCCTCTGCATTTACACCCTAATGATTACTGCTCTTATTGTTGTTTCAATAAAACTAAAAGAAACTGAAAATTATCAAGTATGGTCTTGTGTTATGCTTTTGGCTTTAAAGGAAAAAATAAATCTGGTTTTATTGATGGATCTTGTAAAAGGTCTAATAGAAATGAGGTTCTTGGTAGACAATGGGATAGAGTTAATGTTGTTGGTTTGGGGTAGATTTTGAACTCTGTTTCTCATGAACTTTTCTTGGGTCGATTTTTTTTCAAAAAGGATAAACATGTTTGGGAAGAGTTAAAATAACAATTATGGTAATTGTGGATGTGACTTTAAATGTTATGGATCTGATCTTTGTTTTGCATCATAAAATTCATACTCTGAGTCAAAATGGTTCATCTATTGCTGATTATTATCATACGTTGAATGCTCTGTGGAAACAATTTGATGCTATGGTTGAATTACCTAAGTGTGTTTGCAATGCTTCTGAAAGTTTTAAGAAGCATAATCAGTTAATGAAATTAATACAGTTCTTAATGGGTCTAGATGATTTTTATATGCAAATTAGAAGTTCTATTCTCTCTAGAGAATTCTTACCTGATGTTAGAAGTGCTTATGCTACCATCTTTAGTGATGAGTCTCACAAAGTTGCTTCTGGTAGTATTGTTGGTTCCTCTCAAAGGAATCATCCTTCTGCATTTGTCTCTAATGTGCCTAATAGAAATAATTTTCAAAGGAGTAATCAGAACTTTAATATGGACATAGACCTAATAATTTGAACATTAATAGACAAGGTGGGGGTTCTGCATTGGTTTGTGAAAACTGTGGATTTAATGGTCATACTATTGACAGATATTTTAAAATCATTGGTTACCCTGCTGATTTTGGTAAAAAGAAACCAGGTCAAGGTTTTAAAGGAAAAGCTGTTTCTAATAATAATTCTGTTGGGTCTGGTTCATCTTCTGGGTTTACAGATGAACAAATGTCTACTCTTATCTCTCTAATCAAAGATAATAAAATTGGAAAGAATATTCAGGCCAATATGATAGGTATCTTGTTTAATAAGAGTAATATTTTAATGAAAATTTTAACAATTTTTTTTGTTCTAATACTAATTTTAAACCTAAATTAGTTTGTAATGGGAAAATTGTTGATTTAGAGGAAAATCAACATATGACTCACCTTGATAAGGAATTAGATAATGTTCTTGATATATCTCATCTTAAAATAAAATTTGGACATCCCAATGGGACTGAGGCTTTTATATCCAAGATTAGAAATATCAGATTATCTAACGGCTTAATTCTATATGATATGTTGGTTATACCTGAATATTGTGTTATTTTGTTGTTTTTGATGAGAAGAAATGAGAGGCTTTTTAATGAATATTACTTCTGGTAGTATTGTGGGTTCCTCTTTATTTCTGTTCACAAGTTGGCTAGAGATAATAAGATTTTTATTGTTTTTGATGAGAATAGATGTTATTTTGTGAACCATGATTTGAATCTGAGAAATGTTCTAAGGATTGGTACTCAATGTGAGGGGTTATACTACTTTGATAATCAATGTATTAATAGTAATCAGTGTTTTTCCAGATACCATTGTTATCTTTCTCAGCATGATTGGCACTGCAGGCTTGGTCACCTTGCAGATCCTGTCTTGAATGTTTTTAAAAAAATCTTTACAATTTGATAATAAGAATCAAACTGTTATTTGTGAAACTTGTCAAAGGGCTAAACAATCTAGAGAACCTTTTTCCTATAAGTGATCATACTTCAAAAAATTTGGGTGATCTTGTGCATTTAGATTTATGGGGGTCCTTATAGGTTTCCTAGTTTTGAAGGGTTGAGATATTTTTTGACTGTTGTGGATTGTGGAAACTAGAAGGGGGAGGGGGTTGAATAGTTTACAGGTTAATTGGCGTTTTAAAGTTTTACTTCTAAATTTGTTAGATTCGATTATATGTTCAACCAATCAACAATATGAACCAATCACAATAACTATCTAATTGTAATATCTACACAAGCAATATAAAGAGATAAAGGAAAGAACGATTAAACCAAGACACCAAGACTTATAGTGGTTCAGCTACGAAGCTCTTCTTCGCTCTACTCCACTCCCCGAGTATCCGACTCGAGATTTCACTATTTCAACAAGCTCCATTTAGGCAGAGAAAACCGTGTACACGTCGCTTACGTTATTTTCTGACACAAAGCTAAATATCGAGTCCTAATCTTAGCTAGAACCAATTTACCGCTTACACAAGTACTACCCAATCACAAGATCTACACTATCGGATTTACACACAATCCGATTTACACAATCACACAAGATAATCAAAATAGAGTTTTGAATCTTAAAAGAAGAGAGGAGAAATCACTAATCTATAACACTTCGTTTCTTGGCGAATACGAGTGTTCTTCTCTTGCACTTGATAGAAGAAGGAAGAAGATAGAAGATGAGATTTGATCACTTGAAACAAGATTAAACTATGTTAGTGATCAAGATATTTAGTGAGAGAAAGAAGGTTTAGAGAGAGAAAGAGGACTGGAAAAAATCGTGCAAAGAGGTCTATTTTTATGCTGAGAATAGTGTAGTATTTATAGCCAGGAATCCCCAACGGTCAGCTGGTGGCGGTCCCGGCGGTCCCAGATATATCTGGGGGCCGCCTAGCCACTTAGGGGGCCGCCCCTAGACTGACGCTCTGATTTTTGTCCTTTTGTGGGGAATGTTTATCCTGGTGAGTTATATTCGGTTTTGAGGGGAAAATTTGAATTTCAAATTTATGTTTTTAAATAAAACATTATTTTTATTTAACAAAACTATTTTATGTAATTATGTAAAAATATAGTTTTGTAGAAATGTAATGGATTAAGAAGAAAAATTATTTTCTTGATCACTAATTAAGCTTAATGATTTGTTTATCCATACCTTAAGTGATTTATGTCGAAATGGAAGTTTACGATTAATAACATGTAAACGTTTATTTTTATCGTGAATGTTTTTACATTTTGTCGTCTTAAAAACGTAGAGGAGTCGAAAAATATAAATAACGTTTTAAGCATTATTTGTATTGACAATCTCTTCCTTTTTGATGATGACAAAATATAAACTCATTTTGAATAAAAATAAAATTTTCAAGTTATTAATGAGTTTTAATATATTTCTCCCCCTTTTTGTCGAATCCAAAAAGGTTAATCGTCGAGATGTAGAGAGAAAGAATTCGACGATGCTAAGACTCCCCCTTGATGGTTACTCCCCCTCGTTTGGGGCACCAAGGGATCGATCTTACGACATTGTGCTACAAAATCAAGTTAGAAATACATGTGCAAGAGAACATTTCTAACGAGTAGTAATATTTACGACAAATTGTTAGGAATGTAAAAAGTGACGATTTTGTTCAGAGGTGTGACAACAACCTTTTTGTCACTAAGTTTAATCGCATTAGGACACGTATATCGAACATATACAAGTAACTCTTGAATTCATTTGGCATGCTTATAGGCAAAGTCTAACACATTATCTAAAGGCTATTTTGCTTTAGCTTGTTCTACTATTCCTCGAAGTACATCAACTTGTTCCTGAGTATGCTTAAGATAGTATATGTGAGCTTCCCTATTTTGTAATAACCTAGGAGCTAAAGGATCTAAGTCTAGCTTGAACATGCCTGGAGCAACGGTGGTGGCAATTGGTATTTGTGCAACATTTTTAACTTCTTTCCCTTTTAATTTTCGTAAATCGTGTTTCAATGATGTAATCACAAAAACCTTATCTTGAATTTGACATTTTAAATCCGCATTTTCCAAAGACTTAGAGTTCAATTGAGCAATCAAAGAGTCACCGTGTTCTTTAGAAAGAGCACGTGTCTTTTTAATCGAATCAAATTGATATTTGTAAATCTTTTTCAAATGCTCATTTTCTTTATGTAAACGATCGTTTTAGAAAGTTATTTTATCACACTATGCTCAATTTTAATGTTTATGGTCTCAATTTCATTCATTTCATGTTTGACTTTCTTCTCTCATAGATTTGATATGTTCCTTCAACTTACAGATTGTAGTGTCTTTAGCTTGTAGCTGAGCTTTCAAATCATTATTTTCAAAATATTCTGGAATTTCAGGAGCATTTTGATTATTACTGAATGATTCCTTTTGAAAAATTTCTTGATTGAGTTGCATTGTTAACTCAAGAGAAATGCAATGTTTTTCAAGTTGTGAATAACTTTTTGAAAGATCATTATATGCATTTTGTTTGTTCAAAAGCTCAACATCAAGATCCAAACACTTCACACAAGATTCACTACTTTGCAGTTCCACATTTACATTATCAAAAACAGCTGTGGAATTCATCACGCATAACATAACATCTTGAGACATGATTTTTTGTAAGAGTCGATCATTTTCAAGAAACAGTTCTTTCTTAACAATTTCAAAACATTGTTTGTCTACTGAACACTGTTGAACAACCGCATCCATTTGGTCAAAAATTGTTTGTACTTTCGTTATTTCATTTAGAAGATCTTTATCAAACACATTAAAAATGTCTTTTAAAGACTTTAAAAATGGAATAATTTCATTGATAAAAATAGCTTTAGTATGTTCAAACCCCCATTCACCTTCTGTAAGAGCATCAGGTGTAGTCCGTCTCTTCACCACATAGTCAAACTTGGTAAGGTGGAATTTAAGCTTTTTAAGGCTCTCATTCACTAAACTTACCTTAAGAAGTTCACTGGGAGCTTTCACTTTGACAGGTGATGCATCAGAAGATGTAGTAGAAGGGTTTGACATATGAAATCAGACGTTTGTTCAGTCAACAATTCTTGTTTTGGGATAAAACGTGTCCCAAAATCCTCAGATAGTTGATTCAATTTTACAAAATCTATAGGTTTATGAGAAATTTTTTGTTTAATAGTCTCTGGATCCTTTACTTTTTCAGACATTTTTGATCGACTTACTTCTTCCAAAATCAATGTCTCATCATCATCAATCACAGACATAGCAACATGTTCACCATATATAACACTACCATTATACAAGGTTGGTTTAATCCGCTGAGCTTTCTTGAGATAAAACGGATTTTGATAACCTAGAGCTTGTTTGTGAGCATTATCATAAAAAACTTGTGGCTTAGTTAACATGTGCACTGTCTGAGCAGATTGACCCACTTTATAAACAATATTATCAAGTTCCTTTATCTTTTTTCCAAATCAATTTCATTTTTCATATATTTATTTTCCTTTTCTTTGGATTCATTTTTGAAAACAGTGAATGTTTGCAATAAAGATTCCTTGTCTTTGATTTGTTTAGAAAGATTTTGTTTAAGTGAGTCAACTTGTTCCTTCAGTGCAAGCTTTTCTTTAATCATATCATTCATTTGAGAATCAATCATTTTTCACGAGAGCTTAAATCAACATTAAGACGTTGTTCAAAAGTTTTGACTCTTTCTTTATATCTCTCAAGCTCAGCGGTTACTGATTCATTATTCTTTTCCTTATTAGCCTTTTCCCAATTATTTACATGATTAATCATTTGTTCCGACATTTGTTCAATCACAGATAAAATCATTGAATCTTGTTGTGCATACAAATTAGTATCTTGAACAGCTGTCTGTTGTGTTTCTTGCAAATATTGAGAATACAGAATGATATTGCTATCACTATGTATCTCATTATTAGAAAAATCAACAACTGGTGTTTGTTCAAAATCCTGCATTGCATGCACACTTTGATTATCCATATCATTATGATAGGAGTTAGAATGAGGTACCTCTGAGATAACATCAGAACCATAGTTGGAAAGATTGGCCATGAGAACCGCTTTTTCATTGGAAACATCATCACAGTCGGAATCATAAGCATCAAGATCCTCAGTCTGAAATGCAGCAGTGTTTGGAATGGTTGTCTAAGCAGCTTGACCGTCTGGAATACTTGGATTTGCAAGAAATGCTAGTTGTTCTTCATCTAGAATTTGTCCAGCTTCAGCCAACATTGCCTTTTCCTTAAACCATGCAACATTCCTAGGCCTCTTTGGCTGAGTGCATTATCTAGCCATGTGACCTTAACCTTGACAATTATAACATGTAACCACCCTTTCCTGCCCTCCTGCATTATTTACCCTAGAACTGGTAGGATTACCCTTATAGCTATTACCAACATAACTTTGTCCTTGCGTCCCTTGAACTTGTTATACAGTAACCTTGTCGTCTTGAATAGTGGCTTGGTTTCTCGGATTAGAGGAAGATCTAAGTTGATTGTTGGTTGAAGGGAACCTTGAAGAAGCTACAGTTGTGAGAAAAGCCATTGCCTTATTAAGACAGGCAATTGGATCATCTCCTTGATTAAACACAGGAACAGCGAGACCTGAGTCCATTTGAGGGAACTCAGTCAATGGTTATGTTGAAGGTTGAGGTGAGTTATAAGCAATTTGTGGAACATATGAGGTTTGATGAGACTAATATTGTTGTGATGGTGGAACGGA
Organism: Tanacetum coccineum; assembly: GCA_026074375.1. NCBI lineage: Eukaryota > Viridiplantae > Streptophyta > Magnoliopsida > Asterales > Asteraceae > Tanacetum > Tanacetum coccineum. Next base: position 37,411 of record BQNB010014153.1, on the reverse strand, counting down.
TGAATGACTGATTTGTGGTTGTGATAGATAAGGTGTTGCATACATTGGTGAAAATGATTGAGGTGAGTGAACTTGTGGAATCATTGAGTTTGTCTGTTGAGGAAACTGTGTAGGATTGTATTGAGAGTGATAGTTGTTAAGTTGAGAAGGTGATTGATGATAGTTAGCAACAAATGCAAGAGGATCTTGGTAACGTTCACGCATCAAGTGAGTTTCATTTGCATGTATCTCATGTTGTTCAAGGTATGAATACAATTGATCATAATTTGTGGTATGCAAATATCTTGCCAACTTCACACCCGTCACAAACTTACTCCAATCTGGTAGAAGACTGTTGAGACTCTTGTATTCATTTTCACTTCTCATAATATAACACACATTTGTTTCTCTCTCTACTCTCTCTATCTCTCTCTAAACATGGCTATTACATGGTTTGAGTCTCCCCGACCACCAGATCAATAATTTTTTAAATATATTCTACAATTGGAATCAAGAGCCATGGGGTGGTTAAGCTAGGTTTTGTGTGCGTTTTCTTTACTTGTTTTAGGCGTGGTCTTGGTTCGAACCATCACAAAGGATCTTCATATTTTGTGGGTTTTAAACCATAAAGCTCTCAACTTTCTCGGTATTCGTTTAGTACTAACTTTAGGATTACTTTGTGTGGGCTCGTATAACACATTTAGGCTAAATTTTGAAAATTGAGTACTAACTTTTGAGTTCGAGATTTTTGGCACTACATTTTTGGATAAATCATTTTTTTAGATTACAAGTTTAATTGCGGAATGATAATTTGAGCGTGTTGATATGTGGATTGATAAGGAATTTTATCATTTCTTGGTATTCGTTTTCTTTGTATTCGTTTGATTATCGAGTTGTAATAGATTAGTTCTTCATTTTCGGTTTTATCGAATTTGAAGTTACTATAGGATCATTATTTTCGATAAGTAGTGTTCACACATTCGGTTTCATCGAATTTGTGTAGTAGGTTTGCTTGTCGGTAAAGTTCTAAAAACGCTTGAGAATTGATTGTGGTCACATTGTCGGTTTTATCGATCTTGTAATTCATTTCCAATTCAAACTCACATTTTCGGTTGTATCGACTTTGTGGAGTTCATTTTTGAAAGTGTTCGTCAAACGCATCAATTTCATCAAAATTGTTTACTTTACGGTTTTATCGTATTGTTGATTCATTTTCGTTGGATTCTTTCTAGCAAAAATACGATCTTTGATAATCACGAGTAGGATTTGTTATTTTTTTGTGTTTACCGAAAATTGAACTCAAGGAAATTTGTGCTTAAAAGAAACATTTTCAGTCTTTCTTAATAATCTAATATTCAATTGAAATTGATCAATTACGGTTTTATTGTAAACTTGTTTCATTTTCGATTGATATTTTTGTGAAACATTTGGGATAACTGTGAAAGATTTGGGTTCGTGAAAAATTAGAATCTTAAGTTCAAGTTGGACATTATTTTGGATTGAGTCTTAACTCAGTTTGTTTTAATATATCATTAGTGATTGTGTTTGTGATATATCGAAAGAAAATGGAATCGAATGATATGGTATCTTCATGTTTGGATAAAGACGAACAAGAATTGCAACGACTGTGTAAAATAAAGAAAGAAGTGAAACAAAAATTCGACAACATTTTTCATAACTTTCAGATATGCATTCATGGTCTTCTTCCAGACTGGTTTCATTCGTATAGGGAATACGTTTTTTTGTTTCTCTTTGGAGAAAAGTTTCAGTCCTTTGAGAATATATTTGATCATAACATAGATCAACTAAAGAAACAACTTGACAAAGAGGAATTTCATGAGTGTGATTCAAAGACATGCTTGGCAGTGCTTAAGAAACAGTTTGAGACATTTTTTGATCTCAAGTCTCCTTTGTCTTATTCTTATTAATATCAGTCGGACCTTACAATTCAAAAAGAAAATTTTCAAAAGTATGCTCACTATACTACTGAGAGTCTCAAAATGACAATTCTATCTTACCTAAATTCTCTTGAAAAAAGGATTAATGAAAGAGCATGTCATAAAAAAGAATTGCGAATAAAAGCACAAAATGACAAAGAAAAGAGGAATGCAGTAAAATGGATGAATGAAATAGAGTTGCAGAAACAGGAAAGCATGATGAATGTAGGAACAATATTAGATGATAATTTGGATGTCACTAAACAGCAGGGTAAAAGCACCAGTCCAGGGAATGATACAGATGCTGAAGGTGCAAAGATTAGTAAGAATTGTACAGATGATGATATCCTCATTGTTAAATCTTCTCATAACAAAGACAAAACTGAGGTACAATGGTCAAATAATGGATTGTTTGAACATGATCATGAACTTCATAAAACAAATAAGAATAATAAAGCACTTAAAGAAGCAAATGCTTTGTTAACCAAAGAACTAAGAACATATAAGGAAAAGGTTCGGGTTCTTAAAATATCAAAAGGAAATAACACCACATATTTTGACGAATATATTAAGGTTGATCGAAAGGAAAAACGATTTGAACAAGAATTAAAATCTCAATTTATTCTTGATCGAGACACTATTCGAGATTTAGAACAACAACGTGATAAATTAGAGTTGTCTGTTGTTGAGTTAAAAAGACAAAGTGTGGAACGACAAAAGACTCAAACGATATTCAATCAACAACATAGTGACAAAGAGAATAAATATCTTAATGACATTCTTCAGTTGCAATCTAAAAACAAAGATCTTGAAAACGTTGTTTGTAACATGGTCAAATCAACTGAAACACTTCGGTTGCTTACAAATGAACAAAGAGCATATCAGGATAATATACGTAAGTCGGGTTTGGGATATAAAGGTCCTTGTGTTCTTTAACAAGCTTATGCTAAAAATCCTAAGTTGTATAGTGCTTATGAACTTCGTGATGAGAATGTACAACTACATGTGTTTGATTATGAGGAAATTCTTGAGGATGCTGAAAAGAGTTGATTAAAAATGAAAGAGTTTCAAAAAGATAAAAAAGTTCAAGAGCTAAAGATAAAACCAATTGATTATACAAACTTGAACAACCTTTATGAAACTTTTGTTCCTCAAGTTGAACTTTCTCTTGAACAAAAATATTTTTTAGAAACTTTTATATCTCCTCAAAATCCTTCAAATGAAAGTTCACCGGATTCTTCTTCTGAGACAAACCCTACTAACAAATCAATGCCTAGTGCAAATCCAATATTAGTAGATTTGAATAAAATGGAAAATGATTTTCAAAAATTGTTTGAATTACTAGAAACATATTCTAAACGAGAAAGCATTTTCTATACCTCTCCAAAAGAAATTGTTAGGAATACGAAATTCCTATGAAAGTGTCGGTCGCTTCCATAGATAACAGTCGTTAGCTCGTTAGGTAATTTTTGGAAACTTACATAGTTAGTTAGCAAAGGCCCATGGATAAACCCATGCAAGCCCAGGCCCACTTGTTCATTGTAAGTATATTAACACCTCTCCATGCCTTGGAGAGGTGGTTGGTTGATCATTTTTCATACAATTCAATATATGTTTTCTTTCTCTCTCTAAGTGTTCATCCAACCCTTTCTCTCACTAAAACAACTTGCCTCCTCTTCCCAAGTATGTTATATGATTATTCTTCAATTGGTATCAAGAGCCATGGAGTGGTGTGTTTAGTTTTTTTGGTTTGTGTGTTTTTGCAATAATTTCGTCCTTTCTTTATTTTTTCTTTGTTTTCGAAGCAATAGTGTACACTAAAATATCATTTACCTTGGTAAATCTGATCTAGTATCTTTATGATATAGGTGTACAAGCTTTGAATCAAGAAAAACATCATTTTTGTTACATTTTGTGTTCGAAAACTTTATAAAGAGCAAAATCTTGATTTTAAATTTTTTGGTTTAAAAACCTTAAAGTTTTCATTTTTCTTGTTCATATAGGTTTAGTAACACTAGTTGTACAAGTATTTTTGTAAAACAACCATCAAAAAGGTGTTTTTTTATGTTGTTAAATTTTTGGGTTTCGAAATAGTGGAAGTCGAACAACTGAAGTCGAACAACTCAAGTCGAACAACTCTGTTGATCACACGCCTTGATCGATTCTTTACCTAGTAAAGAGTATGTTACCTTGGATGAATCCAAAATAACAATGGTGGAAACTTTGTGTGTATATCAAAGAGTATGCGGAATCTACTCTTTAATACTCTAGAAGTATATATCAATGAAACAGTAGATATGAATGAACAAAAACGCTTGTTGAAACTCTGAACAACTTCTTTAGTGAAACTGAACAATCAATTTTCTTTCTAAATTTATAACGGTTTTATTTCGTTGACGGTGTAAATTCCCGTGAAACATTAACTTATTTTTTCCCGGTTTTGTCAAGAATTGTAAAATCCCGTGTAGTTTAAAGATTTAAAACACTTAAAAGATAACTTAATTAAACACAATTTCTTTCTACCACCGTCCGATCAACCAAGTAATCTTTTAACATACAAATTTCTCAATGACGACTCTTGCTGATAAGTCACTTCTCTCGGGTGGTGACAATAAACCACCGATGCTTGAAAAACACTTGTATGACTAGTGGAAAAGCAGAATGGAACTTTTATGATGAATAGAACTCATGGTAGAATGATTCTTTCTCGGTTGAAAAACGTCTAATTGTTTGGCCAACAATTACAGTGGATGGGGTAACCAGACCAAAGGAATATACTGAATTAACTCCCGTAAAAACCATTCAAGCTGATTGTGACTTCAAAGCAATAAACATCATTCTACAAGGCCTTCCAACTGAAATTTATGCTCTTGTTAGTCAACATCGTGTAGCCAATGATATTTGGGAGAAAATTAAACTGCTAATGCAAGGAACGTCGTTAACAAAGCAAGAACGAGAGTGCAAGTTGTACGATGAATTTGATAAATTTACATACAAGAAAGGAGTGTTGTTACACGAGTACTACTTGAGATTCACTAATTGCTACATATGATATGATATTACAAGATGCCATTGAGCAATTCAAGTCAATACCAAGTTTCGATACTCTTGACTTCCGGCTGAATGGAGAAAATTCGTTACTGATGTTTAGTTGGTAAAAGACTTGCATACTACTAATGTTTGATCCAGATTCATGCTCTACAATTGGAAGCAACATGAACGACATGCAAAAGAGTTCATTGATGCAATAACGGCAACACTTTCTCTCTTTCCCCCCCCGTTCCTCTTGCTTTAGTTTGCATCTCACCAAATGACATAGTCTCCTTAATCATCCCTCATCAGCACTCTTACAAAACTCTCAACCATCAACAATGTGTTTCACCTTATCCCTCCCACATATGGGTCACCCATCAGTCTCAACAATGCACACCTCAATCATCATCAACACCTCTTTTAATCACTTATCCATCCAATGAGTATCAACAATCAATTCACCACAACGTTTATTCTCCATCATCATCCATCCCTCAATTGGAATATGCTCCCTCAGTTAACCAACAATCTAAATTTTCCGAACCTGACTCGGGTCTAATTGCACCAGTGTTCCAGAAAGGTGATGATCCCATTGATGCCATCAATCACAAGATGTCTTTCTTGACCACTGTTGTCACTTCCCGCTATCTGACTACCAATAACCAGCTGAGGAATTCGTCAAACCCTAGGCAACAAGCCATCATTAATGATGGAAGAGTAACCGTACAACCAGTTCATGGGAGATAAATTTCTTATGCTACAGGTAACTACATAGAACTTTCATCATCAGAAGGACAAGTGGGGAATAACGCAGCGGGGGAGGAAAACAGAGGATTGTTACATGTTACAACTACAAAGGGGAAGGACACATGTCCAAACAATGCACTAAACCAAGGAGGAAACGGGATGATTCATGGTTTAAAGAAAAAGTGTTGCTAGGTATAAAAAGCATCCAAGCAAGTGTCAAATTCTACATGAGGAAGGAACTAGCATCTTGGCAGATCATGGGAATCCATAATGTCAAGCCACACAAACAAGTCATTTCTCACAATGCAGCTTACTACAAGCGGATGATTTGAGAGATGCATATTACTCTGATTGTGATGAACTTAACACTACCAAAGTTTGCTCTTATGGGATGTTCAGGTGATAGGCCTTCTTCTGACATCCGAATTTGTGAATAATTCAAGAGACATCAAATAACCATATGAATAGGCATATATCATTCATATTCTTAGTATGAGATTGATCACAACAGGCACTGTTCAGAAATTCTAACTCTTCTGCCCCAAACAAGAAGAAAACTGATATACTGTGATTGACAACATAAATACCAATTGCTAATTGTACCAAGATAAATCTAGAAAATAAAAGTGTCAATGATACTTTAACTGCTGAGCTTGAAAGATATAAGGAACATGTTAAAGTGTTGAACGAAGGACAAAATTGTTTGCTTTAACAGTAAAGACAATTTTTAGATTCATGTGGCACACTACTGTAGAGATTGATATCGTCTTAAAAACAAACTCTTCTGAACCATTTAAAAGAAAAAAATATTTAATGCAAACAGTTTCTCTTCCTCAAAGAATATTATTTAAGAAAAAGAACTAGGAACATAGATAGAGAGATTGCTTTAGAAAAGAGGATTAAATAGTTAGATAATATTGTTTTTAAAGAGATCAATCTGCACAAACTTTTTCACATGTTGACGAAACCTTAGTTTTTCTATGATCATACCAATAAACAAGCTCTAGGTTTGTCAAAATCCTTCTACTGAAGAAAGTCTCAGCAGTTTGAACCAAAGCTATAGTTGGTGAATGATTATTGAGAAAGCAAATCCCATTGTGATTCCTGCCTCTGAAATGAGACCTTAATGCTTGCTGAAAAGAAGTCCGTTTCGAAAAATGCTTATTAAAAACAAAAGGATCCATAATTGTTAGAAAAGAAGTTAATTACTACACAATTCGATTATGCTGCTCTTAACCGGCAACTTTAAAAAGAATTTGACACAACGCTTTGTTACAAACTGAATTATTTGCTGAACAAGCCTTTTGGTCTCAGAATTCGGTGAATTCTCTAACTAAACCCATTCTTTTAGTAGACCCACCATAGTTGAGGTTCCAAAAGAACTTCCTAAAGTCAACATGGTGAATACAATTAAAGAAACTTAACACCATCTGCTGGTTTTTGACGTGGTTTGTCAAGAAAAACTCACACCCACAGCTATCACTAAGGGCTCGTGGGGGTTCGAACATACAAAAGCTTGTTTTAGGGATGAAATAATTCCATTTGTAAAAGCTCTGAAGGACTTGTTTAACACATTCAATCATATTTATGTTGCTGAACTTTAGAAGTCCAAAATGATTTTTCATCAAATGAAACAGGTACGTGAACAACATCATTAGAAACCAAAAACATTTAAACTAAAATGAATCAAGTTTTGAACGAAAACGAACAACTCTTGGAACAAGTGTTGAGCAAAGATATTGTGAACATAATTGTGAATTCGTTTGTGAATAATCCTTTTGTGAATGTGCATGGATGTGAAAAGTGTCTCCAACTTGAGACTGAGCTTCAAATGGATTTCATTGAAAAAGAGGTTTATGATAAACTGTTTAAAATTTCAACCACTCTTGAAAAACATTGGCATCTCTTTAGAAGTTGAATTCTCACTTATCAAGATATTTTTCAAGGGATAATTCTGTTTCCAAATCAAAGTGCACCAAGGTTTTGATTAATTGTTTGAATTAAATGAATTAAAGGCTTAGTCCCAAGAGAAAGATACGGTCATTAAGAAGTTGAAAGAGAGAATCAATGCTCTAAGTGGGAAAACGAATAAGGATAAGATTAAACAGGAATTAGAGGAGATTGAAACAATTAACATTGAATTGGATCATAGGGTGACAAAGCTTATTGCTGAGAATGAGCATTTGAAACAGACCTATAAGCAACTTTATGACTCGATTAAACCAGCACGTATTCGATCAAAAGAACAATGTGATGATTTAATTAATCAAGTCAATCTAAAGTCTGCGGAAATTTCTGATTTAAATGCTTGTCTTCAGGAAAAAGTTTTGGTAATTACAACTCTCAAGAATGATTTAAGGAAACTTAAAGGAAAAGCTCTAGTTGTTAATGACGTTACAAAACACCCTAGTGATCCAGAAATGCTTAAGATTGATGTGGAACCAATAACCCCTAAATTGTTGAATAAACAGACAGCTCACTCTGCCTATATTAAGCACACTCAGGAAGAAGCTACCGTTCTTAGGGATCTAGTTGAACATGTTCAATCAAAATATCCACTAGATCAATCCCTAGAATCTGCCTGTAGGTATGCTAAACTAGTTCAAGAGTTGCTTACAAACATCAGTAAAACCTGCCCTAGTGTCAAAAATATTGATGAAAAATTGGTGGCTGTGACCCCAACGAACAAGGATAAAAGAGTTAGATTTACTAAGCCCGTCACATCATCAGGATACACAATCACCAAAACATCCTACACATCAAACATAGTCTCTAACAAACCTATGTTGTCTTCTACAGGAGTAAAAAACCGTCTACTAGTGCTAGCCGGATCATAGCCCTTTAGGCAATACATAGAAAGATAAGATCAGCAAACACCAATTAGTACTCAGATTAATAAAGTAGAAGCCCACCCTAGGAAAGTTAAATCTAGTTTCAAAAATAAAGATTGTGTTGTTCAACCTAAAGGAACTGCTCATGTACAGCATTCCAGGCGTAATGCAAAAACTAAACTTAAATGTGTTAAGTGTAATGGTTGCATGCTTTCTGATAATCATGATTTGTGTGTTCTTGATTTTATCATAATGAGAAATGCCTCAGTAAAGAATCTAAATCTGTTAACAAAAGTTCAAAAGAGAAAAGTTTGGAAACCAACAAGAAAGGTGTTTTCAAATATTGGATACATCTGGAGACCTACTGGTCGAACCTTCACTATAGTAGGAAATGCGTGCCCTTTAACTAGGATTACCACAACTACTGAAGTGCCCCTTAGAAATCAAACTGCTCGAAGATAAGTGAACACATCAAAACAACCTGTCCGTAACATTGGTTTTACTCAAGGAAACCTATAGAAAATCTAAAACCTAATGGTTCCTGTTAGCAAATCTAACGGTTCTAAATCTGTATCTGCGTAACAAAAAGGAACCCAAAAATCTTGGGGATCCAAAAATTTTGATGTTCCATCTTCCTCTTTGATGAATTGCAGTCGTTGACCACAAATTGTTCTCTGTAATTGGACCTCCCGGCTGCTCCAAGCATATAGACCGATTCGCGAGCGACGAGCTCACCAATTCGTCATAAGTTTTGTGGGTTACAATCAAATTTGGAAATGATCACGTGGCAAAGATATTGGGTTATGGTGATTATCAGATTGGAATGTTACGATATCAAGGGTTTACTACGTAGAAGGACTTGGACACAACTTATTCTTCGTTGGGCAATTTTGTGATTCGAACCTTGAAGTTGCTTTTCGTCAACACACCTGCTTCATATTCGTAATCTAGAAGGTGTGATCTCTTTGATTGGATCTCAAGGAAACAATCTGTATACTCTATCTCTTAGAGATATGATGGCGTCCTCTCCTATATGTCTCTTGTCAAAAGCCTCAAAGACTAAGTCCTGGCTATGGCACCGACGTCTGTCTCATCTGAAACTTTGGTGCAATTAACCCAATTAGCTAGCCGGTCTGTGTTCTGTGGTCTACCTATGCTTAAAATTTGAAAAGGACCATTTGTGTTCTGCTTGTGCAATGGGCAAAAGCAAGAAAAACCCCACAAACCTAAATCTGAAGACACCAACCAAGAAAAACTCCATCTGTTTATCACATGATCTTTGTGGACAATGCTTGTCTCGAAGTGTTAATGAAAGAAAGTACATCTCGTCATGTTCGATGATTACTCTCGATTCACATAGGTAATTCTTAAGGTCAAAAGATGAAGCTCCAGATTTCATAATCAAGTTTCTTAAGATGATTCTAACTGTGGCTTCAAGTGACTGTCCGAAGAATCAGAACAGATAATGGAACTGAATTTGTTAATCAAACTTTGCGTGAATATTATGAGAAGATTGGTATCTCTCATGAAACATCTGTTGCTCGCTCTCCACAGCAAAATGGTGTCGTTGAAAGACGTAATCATACGCTAATTGAAGTTGCCCGCACAATGTTGATTTATGCAAAAGCTCTGTTATTTTTTAATGGGCAGAAGCAGTTGCTATCGCATGTTACACCCAAAATCGTTCCATCATACGCCTTCGTCACGGCAAAACACCATATGAGCTTTTACATGACAAACCTCCCGACCTATCATTTTTCCATGTATTTGGTGCACTCTGCTATCCGACAAATGATAGTGAGAATTTGGGTAAGTTACAACCGAAGGCTGATATTGGTATTTTTATTGGTTATGCACCCACAAAGAAAGCATTTCGAATTTACAACCGACGTACCAGACGAATCATTGAGACAATTCATGTAGATTTTGATGAGCTGATTGCAATGGCTTCTGAACACAGTAGTTCAGGACCCGCACTTCATGAAATGACTCCTACAACAATCAGTTCAGGACTCGTTCCAAACCCTCCTCCTTCAACACCGTTTGTACCACCCTCAAGAACTGATTGGGATATATTGTTTCAACCGATGTTTGATGAATTACTCACTCCTCCACCAAGTGTTGATCTCCCAGCCCCTGAAGTCATTGCTCTAATTGATGAAGTAGTTGCTCTAGTACCTGTGGGTTGTTGCGTGTGTTTTAGGGGAAGGGTAGATTTTAATTTTGTAGTTGGTGTATCAACAGTTCACCTTCCTCAACTACAGTTTGACCAAGATGCACCATCATCCAAGTAACCTCAAACAACACCCCGAAAACTGCAACCTCCATCATTCCCTAACGATGTTTTGAAGAAGAAAACATGATATTGAAGTTGCACATATGGGTAATGATCCGTACTTTGGTATCCCAATTCCAGAAGTTCCTTCTGATCAATCTTCATCAACGGATTCTATTCATACAATTGTGCATCCCGATCACCAAATTTCTGAACACAATAGCAAATGGACTAAGGATCACCCACTTGAAAATATAATCGGTGAACTCGATAGACCAGTTTCCCACAAGGAAAGCATTACATAGCAAAGATCTTTTTTGTTACTTAAACGAAGCCTTTCCTCACTGCTGTTGAACCCAAGACCTAATAAAATGCTTAACTCAATCCTGCAGGATCAAAGCAATGCAAAAAGCTCAATGATTCGAACATCTTGAAGTATTGGAGGCTCATACCCGACCATATAAAGTTATGGTTATTACTTTGAAGTGGATCTACAAAGTAAAGCTAGATGAACTGGGAGGTATTATAAAGAATAAGACTCGATTAGTGGCTTGTTAGGAAAATATTGTAAACAGACTTAATACTGTTAGTATTAAAGTTAAGTCTGTTAGTTATAAGTTTAGTACTGTTTTAGGTAATAGAAGTAAGTCTGGTAGAAGCAAGTAAAGTCTGCCGGCAATAACTTAAGTTTTGCGGTATTAAAGTTATTACTGATGCTTGGTCATACCTTTAAGTCTGTTGAATATTGGTAATAAGGTACCCACTTACTGCTTAACGACTCTTTATATACTAGTAGTCCACCGTCCGAGTCTTTACCAAAGGAATCAATACGTTATTTGTTGATCCTAGGTCACCTGATAGTCCAACTTGTTCACACAAACCAAAGGTAAAGATAGGTGAATATATGTGATCCTATTACTCTATATATATTATTCGCGGATATGGAGAGCCATCCCGGCATCTAGCTAGCGAGATATTTACCATTCCTAGATCCAGTTGAATGATGGGTCACATACTTAAGCACGTAAACAAGTATAAATTGATAAACATAATTAACAACCAATGATAAATTAAGCAATCGATATAAACAAACCAAACATTTAAATCTTTCATAATCATGGCTAATACCCAAGGGTATTAGCCCTTAACCATTGTAAACAATACAAGAATAATAATTCAACCAAGGTAAACTAATTAAGTTAAAAGAATGATACCAAAAATCAAATGATTACTAGAGTATAGGAGATTACAAGGCATTTTCTATGGAATTAGTAGCTTTGTTTGACCTCTTCTGCTCTTCTTGCCTTCTGAAAATTGACTTTTATGGTTAGGGTATCAAAATATGATCAAGACACCTAAAACTCATTTTTAGGCCTTCTATTTATACTGTCTGGAATTTGGTCGATAGGCCGTATTGGTTGAAGTCAATACGGCGTATTGGAAGTTTCTTGGAGTAGGGACCACGTTCAATATATTCCAGAATAATTTATTACTATATATTGGATACGGCGTATAGAGGTCTTCTGGATACGGCGTATTGGACTATGTTCTTCGTGGTTTCTTGTAAAATGCAGGCACAGATACGCCGTATCTTCCTAGATGGATACGACGTATTGGATGTCAGAATAGTATTCTTTAGGTTTCTTCGTTTAAGCTCCAGAATGCGCGCCTTTTTGCTAATCTTCACAAAGTACTCCATAATTACTGTAATTCTCAAATATAAACTATTAAGTAACAATTGTTGCATAAATTAAACAAAATGGGTAATTTACATGGGATAAATGATGCTATAAAAGTGACGTTATTTGATGTCATCAAATATCCCCCCACTTGAATCCTACTTGTCCTCAAGTAGCATTTAGAAATTTATGAAAATGTATGTCTAAGGATTTTTCCGTCAAGCATTTATTCGATCAATTACTAGTACACAACCAAACCCCTCACGATAGAGGTAGATGAAAACACTCAAATAGCTTAACTAATCTATGTGATAACATGTAACTAATTCGCTCAATTGCTCAATCGTGACGAGTATTCTATCATAAGCTTAGCAAGCATACACATCTCCACCACTAAAGCTAAGGAGTAACAAGTTTAAAAAGGTAAATTGGGTTTATAAAGGCTTAAAGGGTTTGATCACTCTTTCTAATCTTTATCGATACCAATATTCCAGAAAAGGTGACAAAATCACACATACACACCCATAACGATGGGATAGACAAATGTGACTGCATTCGAACCTTAACTCGAATAAGCTAAAGAATATGACTAGTAGTTGATGTGTCGTTGTGTGGTGTATATTTTATTTATTCAAGTTTTAAATTTATATTTTGCTGACTAAACCAAAAACAACACTTTAACGGGCGGTGTACCCAATCGGTAGTAGTTTCGTGGTAAGTAGGGTGTCGAACACTTAAAGCGAGGTTAAATCTATCAATTTACTTAATATCTTGGTTATCTAATCTATGTTAATTCTATCATATTCTAAACCTATGTCAGTCTTAATCTTAATTTGTTAGGAATACGAAATTCCTAGGAAAGTGTCGGTCGCTTCCATAGATAGCTGTCGTTAGCTTGTTAAGTAATTTTTGGAAACTTACATAGTTAGTTAGACCAAGGCCCATGAATTAGTCAATTAAGCCAAGGCCCATCCACCCTTGTAAGTATAAATACACATCTCCATGCCTTGGAGAGGTGGTTGGTTGGTTGGTTGTATGTTTCACATTTTCCACTTGATGCATTTCATGTTCTCTACTTTCTCTCACTAGAAAATACATCCTTCCTCCTAGCTTCTCTCTCTAATTCTTGGTTCACATATCAAATATTACTTGAATTCTACAATTGGTATCAAGAGCCATGGAGTGATTTGCTTAGTTTTTGTGTTTTTTTTGTTTGGTTCATTTTCCGTACACCTCTTACTCTTTTCTTGTGTTTTCAAAGCTTCTTTGTACACTAAAAGATCATTTACCTAGGTAAAGTTGATCTAGTATATTTGGATATAGGTGTATTTGCTTTTAATCAAAGAAAATCTAATTTTTGTTAATCTTTTGTTTTCAAAAAACCTTATAAAGTACAAATCTTGATTTTGAAATTTTCGGCTTAAAAACCAAAAAATTGTCATTTTTAAGGTACCTATAGGTTTAAGAATACTAGTTGTACAAGAAATTTTGGAAAAAAACAATCGAAAATGTGTCTTTTTGTGTTTTAAAGATTTTGAGTTTCGTCCGTGTGTTGCATGAATTCGCAGTTTCTTGTTCTATCGGAATTTGCAAATTTTCTTGTGTATCCGAATTTGCAGTTTATAGTAGTATCCGAATTTGCAGCTTCTAGTGGTATCCAAATTTGCAATTTCCTTGTGTATCTGAATTCGCAGTCTGTAGCAGTGTCCGAATTAGCAGCTCTCTAGTGGTACCCGAATTAGCAACTTCCGAATTGGCAATTTCTTTTGGTGTCCGATTTAGCAGCTTCCGAATTTGCAAATCACTTTACAACCCGAATTTGCAATTCACATAAGGACACGAATTTGCAATTCCAATAAGGACTCAAATTTACAATCCACTTAAGGACACGAATTTGCAATCCACTTAAGGACACGAATTTGCAATTCACATAAGGATACGAATTTGCAATTCTAATAAGGACCCGAATTTGCAATCCACTTAAGGACATGAATTTGTAATCCACTTAAGGACACGAATTTGCAATCCACTTAAGGACCCGAATTTACAGTTTGTTGTAGAACCCGAATTTGCAATTTTCTTAAGTACCCGAATTTGCAACATACACTTAAAACTCAAATTGATTAATCAAAATTATACGGTTTATTTCTTTGACTTGTAAAATCCCGTGAAACACTCACCTGTTTTCCCGGTTTTGTCAAGAATTGTAAAATCCCGTGTAATTTCATGAATTAAAACACAAAAGACAACACCCTCAAACACAATTACTTTCTATCACCGCTCGATCGATCAGTAATCTTTTTGATACCACTTTATCAATGACGACTCTTGCTGATAAGTCACTTCTCTCGGGTGGTGACAACAAACCACCGATGCTTGAAAAACACTTGTATGACTCGTGGAAAAGCAGAATGGAACTTTATATGATGAATAGACCTCATGGTAGAATGATTCTTGCTTCTGTTGAAAAAGGTCCACTTGTTTGGCCAACAATTACAGTGGATGGTGTAACCAGACCAAAGGAATATACTGAATTAACTCCCGCAGAAACCATTCAAGCTGATTGTGACATCAAAGCAATAAACATCATTCTACAAGGCCTTCCAACTGAAATTTATGCTCTTGTTAGTCAACATCGTGTAGCCAAGGATATTTGGGAGAAAATCAAACTGCTCATGCAAGGAACGTCGTTAACGAAGCAAGAACGAGAGTGTAAGCTGTACGATGAATTTGATAAGTTTACATACAAGAAAGGAGAGTCGTTACACGAGTACTACTTGAGATTCACTCTGCTACTCAATGATATGAATATTTACAAGATGCCACTGGAGCAATTTCAAGTCAATACCAAGTTTCTGAATACTCTTCCTGCTGAATGGAGCAAATTCGTTACTGATGTTAAGTTGGTCAAAGATTTGCATACTACTAATGTTGATCAGATTCATGCTTACTTGGAACAACATGAACGACATGCAAATGAAGTTCGATTGATGCATGAACGTAGCTCCGATCCTCTTGCTTTAGTTGCATCTCACCAAATGACATAGTCTCCTTATCAATCTCATCAACACTCTTACCAGAACTCTCAACATCAATAATTTGTCTTACCTTATCAATCTTCATAGTATGGATCACCTTTTGAATCTCATCAATACTCAATCAATCAATCACCAATACCTCATGTAATCACCTATCCCCCCAACAATTATCAAACCTCGGTTCACCACAACGTTTTCTCTCCATCATCATCCATTCCTCAAATAGATTTACCTCCCATAGTCAACAAACAATATGTATTTTCCCAATAAGGACCTCCGGTCTAACCTTTACATGTTCCAGCTCGGTGATGATCCATTGATGCCTTCAATCATGTAATGTCATTCTTTTTTGCTGTGTACACTTCAGCTCATCCTACTACCAATAACCAGCTGAGGAACTCATCAAACCCAAGGCAACAAGCCACCATTAATGATGGAAGAGTAACCGTACAACCAATACAGGGAAGACAAATTTATTATACTGCGGGTACTACAAGAACTTTCACTCCAGGAGCAAGTGGGAGTACTCAGGGAAATAAACCCGATTGTTACGTGTTACAAACTACAAAGGGGAAGGACACATGTTCCAAAAAATTGCACTAACCAAGAAGGAAACAGGATGATTCATGGTTTAAAGATAAAGCGTTGTTGGTTCAAGCTCAAGCAAGTGGACAAATTCTACATGAGGAGGAACTTGCATTTTTGGCAGATCTAAGAATTCCAGAAGCTCAATCTACATAGACGGTCATTACTTACAATGCTGCTTATCAAGCTGATGATTTGGATGCATATGACTCTGATTGTGATGAACTCAACACTGCCAAAGTTGCTCTTATGGCGAATTTATCTCATTATGGTTAGATACTCTTGCCTGAGGTACATCAATATGATAATGTGAATAATTAATGGATTTATCAGATGATATGAAGGTGATGCCGTCTTCTGTACAGTCGAATGTTGTGAATTCATTTAGAGACTAAATAACTGTACTACGCAATATCCATTCCTATTTCAGTATATGATCGAATCACAACAGGCAGCTGTTCAAAATTCTAACTCTTCTACACAACAAGATGTACTGATATTATTTGTGATTGAACAACTGAAAACCCAAGTTGCTAATTGTACCAAGATAAATCTAGAAAATAAAAGTGTCAATGATAATTTAACTGATGAGCTTAAAAGATATAAGGAACAAGTTAAAGTGTTGAATGAAGGACAAAATGTTGATTTAAAGAGTAATGATAACGTTTCAGATTCATGTGCATGGTTTGTAGAGATTGATCATCTTAAACAAACTCTTTTTGAACATTTAAAAGAAAAATAATCTTTAATGCAAACAGTGTCTCTTCTCAAAGATGATTTTAAGAAAGAAGAATCTAGGAACATTGATAGAGAGATTGCTTTAGAAAAGAGGATCAAACAGCTAGATAATATTCTTTTTAAAAGAGATCAATTGGCACAAAACTGTTCACGTGATGACGAAACCTTAGTTTTTCTATGATCATTCCACTAAACAGCTCTAGGTTTTCAAAAATCTTTCCGATCTGAAGAAGCTAAGCAGATTGGAACCGTCAGATATATGTTGGTGATATTATTGAGTAAACTAATCCTGTTCTGATTAATGACTATGAAGAGACCTTAATGTTCTGAAGAGAGTCGTTTAAAACTGCTTTAAACAAAAGGATACCATATTGTCTTGAAAAAGAAAGTTATCACTACACCAGTCGATTATGCTGCTCTTAACCAACCTTTATAAAGGATTTTGAAAACACGCTTTGTTCACACAAACTGAATTATCTGATGAACAAAGCCGTTTGGTCTCAGATTCGGTGATTTTTTCAGAACCCTTCTTTCTATGTAGACCCACCATAGTTGAGGTTCAAAAGAACTTCTTATAGTCAGCTATGGTGAATACAAGTTTGAAGAACTTACACTTCTTGCTGGTTTTGACGTTGTTGTCAAAGGAAAGAACCACACCCACAGCTATCAATGAAGTGTTAGTGGGGGTTCGAAATACAAAAGCTTGTTTTAGGATTAAATAATTACATTTGTAAAAGCTATGAAGGACATATTTAACCACTTTCAATCAATATTTGGTTTGATGAACTTTCTGAAGTCCAAAAATTTCTTTCATCAAATGGAACAGGCTGTGGAACAACATCGTTTAGAGTCAAAAACATTTGAAGTGAAAATGAATCAAGTTTTGAACGAAAATGAACGACTCTTGGAACAAGTGTTGAGCAAAGATATTGTGAACATAATTATGGAATTCTGACTGTGAATATTGCTTTATGTGAATGTGCATAAAAAAAAAAGATATGTGAAAAGTGTCTCCAAACTTGAACTGAGGTTCTCAAAAAGAATGGATTATTGATAAAGAGATTTCGATAAATTCTTTAAAAGGTTTTCCACTCGTGAAAAACATTGCATTCTTTAGAAGTTGATACTCAAATTAATAGGAAATTTTTCAAAGGGACACAACTCTGTTCAATCAAAGTGCTCCAAGTTTTGATCAATTGTTTGAATTAAATGAATGATACGCTCAGCCCCAGAGAAAGACACGGTCATAAGAAGTGTAAGTGATAATTAACGCTCTAACTGGAAAAGAATGAGGATAGATTAAACAGAATTAGTGGAGAGGTAAAATTAACATTGAATTGGAAATCCAGAGGGCGACACAAGCTTATTGTGGACTGTGCATTGAAAAGACTATAAAAAACTTTATGACTCGATTAAACTAGCACGTATTCGATCAAAAGAACAGTGTGAACATTTAATTAATCGTGCCATCTAAAGTCTCTAGAATTTAGGTGCTCAGGAAAAGTTTTGGTAATTACATCTCTCAAGATGATTTAAAGAAACTTAAAGGAAAATCTCTAGTTGATAATGACATTACAAAACACCCTAGTGATCCAGAAATGCTTAAGATTGACGTGGAACAAATAACCCCTAAATTATTGAATAAACATATAGCTTACTCTGCCTATATTAAGCACACTCAGGAAAAAGCTACCGTTCTTAGGGATCTAGTTGAACATGTTAAATCAAAATATCCACTTAGTCTAATTTTTAAAAATCTATTTTTTTTTTTTTAAATTCACATCCTAGAATCTGCCTGTAGGTGTGCTAAACTATTTTAGGAGTTGGTTACAAACATCAGTAAAACATGCCTTAGTATCAACAATGCTGATGGAAAATTAGTGGCTGTGACCTCAAAGAACAAGGACAAAAGAGTTAGATTTACTGAGCCTATCACATCATCGGGATACACAATCACCAAAATAGCCTACACATCAAAGATAGTCTCTAACAAACCTATGTTGTCTTCTACTAGAGTAAAATAGTCTACTAGTGCTAGCGGATCGCAGCCTTCAGGCAATACAAAGAAAGATAAGATTCAGCAAACACCAAGTAGTACTCAGATGAATAAAGTAGAAACCCACCCTAGGAAAGTTAAATCTAGTTTGAAAAATAAAGATTGTGTTGTTGAATCTAAAGGAACTGCTCATGTGCAGTACTCCAGGCTTATGTGAATTCTGAACTAAAATGTGTTAAGTGTAATGGTTTCATGTTTTCTGCTAATCATGATTTATGTGTTCTTGATTTTATCAATAATGTGAATGCTCATAATATCTAAAATCTGTTATGAAAATTTTCAAAGAAAAGTTGGAACCATACAGGAAAGGTGTTTCTATATTGGATACATTGGAGACTACTGGTCGGACCTTCAATATAGTAGGAAAGGCGTGCCCTTAATAAGTTTACACAACTACTAAATACCCCTTAGGAAATAACTTTCTCTAAAAAATAGAAACACACTAAGCCTGTTGTACATTTATCGTTTACTCAAGGTAAACCTGGGAAAAATCTAACACAATGTTCCTATTAGCAAATCTATGGTTTAAATAGGTATATGCTAACAAAAAGGGAGACCCCAGTCAATCTTGGGGATCCAAGTTTCTTGATGTTCCATTTTCCTCTCTTGATGAACTGCACGGTCATCCAATATTGTTCTCTGGTATTTGGACTCTGACTGATCTAAGCATCTGACGGAGATCGCTCTAGCTCACCAATTTCGCATAAAGTTATTGTGTACAGTTTTTAAATTAGGAATGATCACGTTAGCAAAAATATTGGGTTATGGTGATAATCAGATTGGAATGTTACGATATCAAGGGTTTACTACGTGCAAGGACTTGGACACAACTTATTCTCCGTTGGGCAATTTTGTGATTCGAACCTTGAAGTTGCTTTTTGTCAACACACCTGCTTCATTCGTAATTTAGAAGGTGTTGATTTATTGACTGTATCTCGAGGCAATAATTTGTACACTTTGTCTCTTGGAGATATGATGGCGTCCTCTCCAATATGCTCTTGTCAAAGGCCTCAAAGACTAAGTCCTGGCTATGGCACCGACGTCTGTCTTATCTGAACTTTGGTGTAATCAACCATTTAGTTAGACACAGTCTTGTTCGTGGTCTCCCTAAGCTTAAATTTGAAAATGACCATTTATGTTTTGCTTGTGCAATGGGTAAAAGCAAGAAGAAACCCCACAAACCTAAATCTGAAGACACCAACCAAGAAAAACTCTATCTTTTACACTTGAATCTTTATGGACCAATGCGTGTTGCAAGTGTTAATGGAAAAAAGTTCATCCTCGTCATTGTCGATGATTACTCTCGATTCACATGGGTTAAGTTCTTAAGGTCAAAATATGAAGCTCCAGATTTCATAATCATGTTTCTCAAGATGATCTAAGTGCGGCTTCAAGTGACTTTCCGAAGAATCAGAACAGATAATGGAACTAAATTTGTTAATCAAACTTTGCGTGAATATTATGAGAAGATTAGCATCTCTCATGAAACATCTATTGCTCGCTCTCCATAGCAAAATGGTGTCGTCGAAAGACGTAATCATACGCTAATTGAAGCTGCCCACACAATGTTGATTTATGCAAAAGCTCTGTTATTCTTATGGACGGAAGCAGTTGCTACCGCATGTTACACCTAAAATCATTCCATCGTACGTCTTCGTCACAGCAAAACACCATATGAGCTTTTACATGACAAACCTTCCAACTTATCATTTTTCCATGTATTTGGTGCACTTTGCTATCCGACAAATGATAGTGAGAATTTAGGAAAGTTACAACCGAAGGCTGATATTGGTATTTTCATTGGTTATGCACTCACAAAGAAAGCATTTCGAATTTACAACCGACGTACCAGACGAATCATTAAGACAATTCATGTAGATTTTGATGAGCTGACTGCAATGGCTTCTGAACACAGCAGTTCAGGACCCGCACTTCATGAAATGATTCATGCAACAATCAGTTCAGGACTCGTGCTAAACCCCCTTCCTTCAACACCATTTGTACCACCTTCAAGAACTAATTGGGATATATTGTTTCAACTGATGTTTAATGAATTACTCACTCCTCTACCAAGTGTTGATCTCCCAGCCCTTAAAGTCATTGCTCCAATTGATGAAGTAGTTGCTCTAGTTCTCGCTGTATCAACCGGTTCACCTTCCTCAACAATAGTTGACCAAGATGCACCATCACCAAGTACTCTCAAAAAACACTAGACCACTAACCTCATGTTCAATTCCTAAACGATGTTGAAGAAGATATCATGATATTTTAAAGTTGCACATAAGGTAATGATCAGTACTTTGGTTATCCATTCCAAAGTTCCTTCTGACTCAATCTTTATCGTTTCGGATTCTATTCATACAATTATGCTCCTGATCACCAAGTTTTTGAACATAATATCAAATAGACTAAGGATCATCCACTTGAAAACATAATTGGTAAACTCGCTAGACTAGTTTCCATAAGGCTACAGTTACATGAGCAAGTTGTTTTCTATTACTATGATGCTTTCCTCACTGCTGTTGAACCCAAGACGTATAAAGATGCTTTGACTCAATCCTACTGGATCAAAGCAATGCAAGAAGAGCTCAATGAGTTGAACGCCTTGAAGTATGGGAGCTCGTTACCCGACCAGACAAAGTTATGGTTATTACTTTGAAGTGGATCTACAAAGTGAAGCTAGACGAACTGGAGGTATTCTAAAGAACAAGCTCGATTAGTGGCTCGGGTTTACCAGCAAGAAGAGGGATTGTTTTGAAGGATTATTCTTGCTCTGGTTGCTTGATTAGAGGCTATAGGATCTTTTTCTTGCATTTGTCGTTCAACATGAAAATGGTAGTCTACCAAATGGATTGTCAGACTGCATTTCTGAAGGTTAATTTGTGAGAAGATGTTTATGTTGCTAGTCGGGAAGGTTTGTGGATCCAGTAACCACTGAATAACGTGTATATGATAAAGAAAGCTCTTTATGGGTTGAAACAAGCTCCACGCGCGTGGTATAACATGTTGTCTTCGTTCCTGATATCCCAAGACTTCTCCAAAGGCTCAATGGATCCTACTCTGTTCATTTGTAAGGAAGGTAAAAAATTACTTCTGGTACAAGTCTATGTCGATGATATTATCTTTGCTACATCTACACCTGAACTTTGTGACCTATTTGCTAAAATCATGTGTTCAAAATTTAAGATGTCAATGATGGGAAAAATCTCATTTTTCTTAGGATTATAGATTTTTCAAAATCCTAGAGGCATCTTTATTAAACAGCCAAAATATGCCCTTGAATCTTTAAAGAAATACGGTTTTGACACTTGTGACCCAGTGGATACTCCCATGGTGGAGAAGCCCAAACTGGATTAGGATAAAGAAGGGAAAGATGTTGATCTATCACACTATTGTGGCATGATTGGCACCCTCCTTTATCTTACAGCCAATAGACCTGACCTACAATTTTCTATATGCATGTGTGCCCGGTATCAGGCTCGGCCTACCGAAAATCACTTACATGCAGTCAAAAGGATCTATCGGTATCTAAGAGGAACCGTAAATCAGGGACTATGGTATCCGGAGGATTCTTCGATTGCTCTAACAACATTTGCAAATGCGGATTATGCTGGTTGTCAAGATACAAGACATAGCACATCTGGTAGTATGCAGTTCTTGGAGATAAGATTGTTAGACTGGTCATTCAATAAGGCAGAAAAGCATTGCAATATCCAGTACGGAAGCTGAATATATTGCTATGTCGGGATGTTGTGCTCAAATTCTTTAGATGCGATCACAGCTTACTGACTATGGCCTTAGATTCAATAAAATTCCAATGTATTGTGATCACAAATTGCGTTATTGACTTAGCTGCACAATGTAAAATACTAGGGTCGATATTTAGTCATCAGATTTCACTTTATAAAGGAGCATGTTGAGATTGGGTGATTGAACATTATTTGTCAATACGGAGTATCAACTGGCGGATATCTTCACAAAAGCCCTTGCAAGAGAAAGAATTGAATTTCTTATCAACAAGCTAGGAATGCGGAGTTTTACGTCGGAGACTCTCAAACAATTGGCAGATGAAGTTGATGAATAGTGGTGGTACCTATTCAAATATCCTGTATTATATGTATATATCTTAAAACCATAAAAACCAAAAAGATTTTTCATTTTTCTAAAAAAATTTATAAAAACAAAATACAAAAATATAATATTCATAAAACCAAAGAAAAAATTAAAAAATGAGAAAAACATAAAAAGAGGTAATAATGGCATGTCTTCTGAAAATCGATAACATTTACGGTCTTAGAAATGTCATTCAATAATGATACGAGGCTGTAAATGAAGTTCGAGCAGAAGTTCAAATGTTTTGAAAACATGCCAAATGGCTTGCTATTATTTCAGATAGCCACCCGGTCATCATCTTAAAGGAAAGTATTTCAAAAAGAAAACTTGGCCTCTCAATGGGAATTTATTCTCGGGCATGGTCTACTTTATGACCATACAAAGGCTTGTGATTACTTTGCATCATAACCTGTGCTTCCTATAATTCCATGAGTGTACGTGTCAGTGCACTTATGTGTGACAATAAGAGAAATCTTATTTATAATTGGTGTTGGTTTTTCATGAATAAAAACATTACTTCATCAAAAAAAGTTTTCAAACGACATTCGACTTCTCAAACAACGACTACAGCTCTTTAAATAGAAAATGGGTCATTGTTTGAGAGGGAGCAAATGTCAAAAATCTTCTTCAAAAGGTCATTTGGTAAAAGGGATAAAGGTTTTAAACAATAACGGAATATCATTCTTTGGAAAAGTTAATTAAATTTAGCTTATGTGTGCCTTTCATGTTATTTGTTTATGCCTTAAGTGAGAATATGTGAATGATTAAGTTGTTAGGTATATTAGTTAAACCTATAGGGACTAAATGTGCCATTATGCTAACTTGTGTATGCTTATACAACTTAATATCAAAAAGGCTTAAGTCCTTAAAGTTTAGGGGGTGAATGTGTCGAAAACATAAAATGTTTTATAACACCCCACCCACCATCATTGTTTCATACACACACACACACACACCTATTTTCTCAAAACCCTCCACCGATTGCCAACCCTTCATCCTTGATTTCTAGACATTTTCATGCTTAAGGTATAATTCAAATAATGTTCTTCTCACCACAATGAGCTCAAATCTCAAATGAATTACTTTTTCATAAGGATTTAATTTCAAAAACCTAATAATCGAATTAGGGTTCTTCAAATTCAAAACTGAATAAAAATGTATATTCATTGAGGAGTTTTGTTCATTGTTGGGTGATTATGACTCGCTTGTAATAGTTTTTAATATAGTAATCATATGCGTCAGTTTTGATTAATTCTTTATGTCGAATTGCGCATTCTTGAAGTTTTTGGCTGAAATACTTGTGGGTTTTATTGGATCCCTTACTATCTTTAACCTTTAGCTTGTAAAGGGTTTGTTACTTTAGATAAATCCAAAGCAACAATAATGAAACACTGATTGAACACTATTGATTATGAGGAAACTAATCAACAATGCTAAGAAGAACAGTATTAAGTAAACACAATAGATCTTCTATCGATCTCACACTTTCATATATAACTTGAATCGGCCTCTAAACTATGATGCTAATTGATCTCTATAGATCTTATGTCCTCCTAACTATGCTAGGGTTCTACTTTTATACACCAAGAAAACCTAATGGGCTTTACAAAATGTGTATAGAGATAATGCATATCCTTTCCTAAGATATCTCATGCATATCTCTAACTCTAACTAACTTCTGCATAAGCAGACTTAACTATAACATAACAGTACTAACTTTAACTATCAGTATTAACATCTTTATACTAACAGTATTAACTATAATACACTACCAGTACTAACTATGCTAACTCTTTTACACAGTACAACATGTTGTACTGTAGAAACTAACTGTATTACTAACAGAATTAAGTCTAGAATACTTAATTCCCAACAATCCTCCCCTAAACTTGAACTTCACTTGTTAACTTCAAGTTTCTTCAGTTTTCTTCAGTTTGAGCTTTTGAGGATTGCATCCAAACACTTCTTTAATCTGCTCTTTGATGATCTTGAACTCTTTTGTGTTCTTGGTCATCTTTAACTTCCTTTAGCTTTCAATCCTTGTCAGCAGCAAATCATCACCTCTGCATCACAGCTACACAGCAACATCCAACTAAGTTGGCTTTGTAGTTTTTGGCAAACTACCAGCCATCAACGGATTTGATATGTCTTTACCATGAGCCATTTGCTATGGACTAGTCAATGCTTCATTGCAATAACAAGGTGCATTAATAACCTTATAGTTTTTAGCAAACTATCAGCTATCAACGGATTTGAGATCTCTTTACCAGTAGCCGTTTGCTCTGGAGTAGCCAACTCTTTGTTTTAAAAACATGGTGAGTTGATTACCATATAGTTTTTGGCAAACTGTCAGCCATCAACGGATTTGAGAAGTCTTTACCAAAGCCTATTGCTTTGGACTAGCCAGCTTTTGATGTCTGTTAAACATGGTGAACTGATGACCATTTGTTGTGTGGATTGTAACCAACAATTAAACATTCCTTCTCAACTTATTGCAGCTTCCAGATACCCAAACCATACTTGCAGCTACTGAGAAACCTTTCAAACACCATCATTTCAAGGTAACTTATTCTGAGTTTGCTTCTCTATTAACTTTAACAATTGATAGCAAGCCTCATCTTTTGATCCCTTTAGTTTCTTATCCAACATAGCTTGACACACATCAGCTGGTATAGGATATCTCCTTTCTGTCAACATGTAGATATCAGCTAATTCCAAAGTCAAACAATTCACTCTACAAGTGTCATAATATCTCCATCTTAGCATCTTTTGTTGATATGGTAAATTCCAGATAGGATCTGTACTCAGAGGTGGATCAAACATGGTCTTAAGATCAAAATACTCTCTCATACTCATCCTCTAATCCATTTGTACCATACTTTTGCATAACTAACTTGTATAATTCTGTAAGATTAACCCTTGAGATACTTTTAAGCATAGCTCCAAAATTTATGTAAGTGATATAAATTCCATTTTCTCTTATAATCTGATACACACCCTAGTTCCCTAGCTTGATTATCTTCCAATTAGCTATACTAGGAGGTTTGATAGCTACTGGAACAACACTTATTGGAATATCAGTACCTGAAGAAGAATTTGTATCATTACCTTTCACAAGTGCTTCCATGTCTTCTTCAGCTTCATGCTTTGCAGTTTTGTCAGCATGTGTACCTTTCCTAGCTTTTTGCTTCTTCCTTTTTCCTGTTCTCTTTATTGGCTCTTCTTTTTTTTTTTTTATTTTTTTTTTTTTTTTTTTTTCTTTTTTTTTTTTTTTTTTTTTTTTTTTTTTTTTTTTTTTTTTTTTTTTTTTTCTTTTTTTTTTTTTTTTTTTTCTTCTTTTTTTTTTTTTTTTTTTATTTTTCCTTTTCTTTTTTTTTTTTTTTTCTTTATTTTTTTTTTTTTTTTTTTTTTTTTTTTATTTTTTTTTTTCTTTTCTACTTTTATTATTTTTCTTTTTATTTCTTTACAAACTTTAACTTTTTCTCTCTGGGGCGACTGGAACATCTTTAACAACAATCTTTTGTTTCTTTGAAGACTCTTGCTCTAGCTGTACACCTGCTCTCTTAACTCTTTCTTCAGATCCCATAGGCACAAAACTTTCAATGCTCCTCATCAGCTTTTCAAATTCAACCTTGAGCTCTTCAAAAGTAAGCTTCTTCAACTGAGCCATTTTCCAAGAGCTTTGATTTTTGATGAAGGTACTCATATAGTCTCTTTGCTGTGCTTGTGTCATGGGCTTGTCTCTCTTTGCCTTAGCCTTCTGTTCTGCATAATACTTCTTTTTCTGATTTATCATGTCCACCATCCTTTTTGCAAAATCATCACTAGACACATTTTCTCCTTGGAGACTCTTTGTTAATTCTGCATTTGCTTCAAGCTTGGCTCTAATGGTGTCCCAATCCTCTTCTGTATAGAACTGTGCTGCTTCTTGAACTTTAGCTTTTCTTTTCTGTTGTTGTTCAGATAGTTCTTGCTCCTCTTGTATTCTCTTAGCCAACAAAGCATCTAAATGAACTTGTCTTGCATCCTCTTCATCCTGTAAAGCTTGAAACCTCATAGCTTCTGCAAGACCAACTTCTTCTTGTCTAATATATTCTTTTGTCTTTTGAGTAGTTTGAACATATTCTGAAGTCATTGGTGCTTTTCCTTCCCTTTGACTTTTAACTAGAGAAGGAACAATCACATTCACAGTCTGAATTACAATAGGAGTACTAACTGGTGTATTACCAGTATTAACTCCTACACTACCAGGATTAACTTTAGTATTAACTTCAACTTTAGCAGAATTAAGTCTCTCTTTTGCTGCACTGAAGAAATCCATACCAATACCAATATCTTTACCCTTACTAGTTGACCTTGCTCTCCTCTTGTATGTACTAACATTCTGATAAGCAACCTTTGATAAATTTTTAGCTGCTTCCAAGGTTGTAGGTCAAATATCTTCCTCTTGTGCCTCCCCTGAAGAACTAACCTTTTTAGGAGTAACAAAATTTGCTTCTTTTTCTTCCATAGAATTTCTGACCAAAGAAACAAGAGGATCATCATCTATATCTTGAATTTTCCTCCCCTGATCCTCTGTTTCTTCATCCTTTGATTCAGACAAAATAACTTTCATTGATTTTCTCTTCAAGAAGCTTCACCCTCTCAACCAAAGTCAGAACTGCCTTCCCATAGGTACTCTTTGTCTGCTGCAGCTCTTTCTCCAAATTATCAATTCTTAACACCAGCTTAGGTACAATGTCCATCAATTCTTTTAGATTCAAACTATCCTCGGCACTTCTTGATGTGTTACCTTTAGGGAAAGGTGCTTCATGGGACCTGAGTAGAGACTCATGAATGTTACCACTGTTCATCCCTGCATCTAAGCCATAGGTTGTAGTGGTAGCTCTCTCAGTTTTAACTCCCACACATGTGGTAGTTGCCTCATCTGCTACAAGGGTGACAGTATGACCCTGAGACTAAGGAATCTCAATGCCCTATCTAGTAATAGACCTAGGGGGTGATGAAGGTTGTGGTTTAGAAATTGGTGGTGGAGTTATGATGGATGGTACTGGATCAGGTGTGGGTTAGGAGCCAGCTGGGATTGCTGATCCCTCACCTTGATCTGGTGCTGCACCTGCCAACATTGCAGGCAGCAATGGTACATGTTCCCCTGCAAAACCCCTTTTCATATTGCCAAAAATCTTTTTAGTTAAAGTTGGGGCAAGATACTTCCCATTATTTTTAGTAGTTATATCCAAAATTATTTGTAAAAATCTTGGATACATTAGAAATTTAGTATTACTCTCCAAGTTGTGAACCATTCCATCAAAAATCATTTTTGAAAAATTATAAACCCTATTACTAGATAGACAGATTAATGCAGTAGCAATGGTACTACCAAATTGATCCCATCCACCAGATTTAGGGCTTATGCAGTGTAGAATATTGTGGATTATAAACTTCCATTGGGGTGTAAAATTCTTTTTCCAAAAAGTAAGTTTTCCCTCTGAAACATACCCTAATGTGGCCAGTCCTTCATAAATTTCAGCATCTGGTAAATTAGTTATACCTGTTGCATCTGCCAATTGAAGTTGACTTCTGATAGATGCCTCAGTAATGGTATACTCCTTATTATCTATAGATGCTACCAACTCTTGAATCCCATTAGCAAGTGTTCTGACAGTTGCAGGGTTCTGCAGAACTGTTTGACTATGGAATCACTAGATCAGTTAGGATTGTGAGACAAGGCATACCTGAGAGAAGTACCTTTGAGAAAATCCACTATCTCAGTGAAACCAACACTTTCAGTAGGTTTCTTTAGAAAAGCAACCATGTTATGCTTATCCGAGTATCGCAAATTGGCCATCTTTAGTTCTTGAGGAACAGAAGTTGTGAGTAATCAAACTTGAGTGTTGGGTTTGGTTCGTTTGAGTAACTAAGTGCTGGTAGAGAGAGGCAATTGAACTTAGACAGATGATAAACAAGGTTTCTGATTTGACCGACTGAAAAAGTAGTATCTTTATAGTGAATAAAGATATTTATTGAATTAAATTCAGTAATTATCCAATTAAGAAACCTATACGCGAAGTAATTGCCGTAAAAATATCTAACGGTAATATTTAAATAAGGAAAGTCAATTTTCCCCTCCCTGCATCAACGGTCATCTACCAGTATTAATATTGGCCTAAAAGAATTAACTTTCAGTCTACCAGTATCAACTAATGACATATCAGTATTAACTTTTCTCTAGTACTTATCACTTACAGACCAGATATGAGAAAGGCTACTAGCACAGCTTCCATCCATCCTTAAATTCATGCTTGTCCTGAAAAGGTTAGTCTAAAAACAAGAAAAATAATGCATGACATTTTCATAAGGCAGTATTAACCTAAACCAACAATCCTAACTACCAAGATTAATACCTTATCAGTATTAATTCTAACTACAAGAACTAACTACAAGGATAACTTTACAGTTGAACCTTCCCTCACATGTAGCTACAAATTTAACATCCCAATGCTAACCACCAAAAAATTAAATCTTGTGACATCAAATCCTTTGTTGAGAAGGTCTGCAACATTAGCATCAATGTGAATCTTGATAACATCTACCAATCTTTTCTCATAGCAATCCCTTATGAAGTGATGTCGAATCTCAATGTGCTTGGTCCTTGAGTGATAGACAGGATTCTTGACTATACATATGGTACTCTCATTGTCAATATGGATTTTGGTGTTCATGAAATTAAAGCCATAATCCATCATCTGATTCTATATCCATAGTACTTGCCCACAACAGTTAGCAGCTGCAACATATTCCGCCTCAGTAGTAGAATTTGCCATAATCGTCTACTTCTTGCATTGCCAAGATATCAGTCTTCTACCAAGAAATTGACAACCACCTGTTGTTGATTTCCTGTCAAGGCTGGCGCCTCCATAATCACTGTCTGAGAAAGCTTCTAGTTCAAAAGGAGAATCCCTAGGATACCATAACCCTAGTTTGGGTTGATGTTTGAGGTACCTAAAAATCCTTTTTACTGCATTTAAGTGTGAAGCTTTTGGAGTGACTTGAAACCTAGCACAGGCACAGACAGCAAACATGATGTCTGGCCTTGATGCAGTCAAATACATCAGGGAACCAATCATAGACCTGTAGACATGCACATCTACATCTACACCATCTTTATCTTTGACCAGGGGCTTATTTGACGCAATAGGAGTAGTAGCTGTTTTGATGGAACAAAAATCAAACTTCTTAAGGATGTCAGCTTACATTACCCCTGTCTTATAATAAAGATTCCATCAGGTATTGTATCACCTGCAATCCCAGAAAGGATGTGAGCTCACCCATGGAGTTATCTGGAATCTTTTGTAAATACAATCTTCAAACTCAGTATAATTGGAACTGGTTGTAGAGCCAATAATTGATGTTCATCCTCCTTACACTTGGATCCTTACGATAATGTCAAATCTATTCTTCTTGATAAACAAGGTTTTGTCTATGGTACCTCTTCTAAAACCATTCTCCAACACGAAAGAAGAGAGTGTCTCATACT
The DNA here is from genome assembly GCA_026074375.1 of Tanacetum coccineum. NCBI lineage: Eukaryota > Viridiplantae > Streptophyta > Magnoliopsida > Asterales > Asteraceae > Tanacetum > Tanacetum coccineum. The sequence continues at coordinate 6,863 of BQNB010014153.1, read as the reverse complement.
AAGCTCTAGGAGCTTGATGTAGACCATAAAGAGCTTTGATCACCTTATAGACTTTATTTGGATGAGCAGGATCAATAAAACCTGGAGGTTGATGAACATACACTTCTTCTTTAATAGTGTCATAAAGAAATGCACTTTTAACATCCATTTGGTAGACAGTAAATCCCATGTATGATGCAAAGGCTAAAAATAACCTAATTGCCTCAATTCTGGCAACAGGTGCAAAAACCTCATCATAATCTATACCTTCTTCCTGTCTAAACCCTTGTGCTACAAGCCGTGCTTTGTTTTTCACAACAATACTTCTCTCATCCCTTTTATTCCTGAAGACCCACTTTGTGCCAATTACCTTTTTCCCATATGGCAAATCAACAAGTACCCAAACCTTCTGTAGTTTGAACTGAAGCAATTCCTCTTGCATTGCTTCAACCCAGCTTTCATCTTGTAAGGCTTGTGATATAGTCTTGGGTTCTTCTTGAGAGAGAAAACATGCAAACAAACAGTTCTGATGATCCTTGTGGTTTGTTCTGTTCTGTCTGTGAATGTAACTTACTAAGGCTTGTTGTGCTGAAGAAGCCTTTTGAATCTTCCCTCTTGTTTAAACTGCTGATGTAGGATCTCTTAGAATTTGTCCTTTTAGATGATCCTTATGAATTCTGAGTGTGGGAATAGGACTGACAGCAATGATGTTATCCATGTTGTTGAAATCAGCCACTGCACCCACATCTTCATCATCATCATAAGCTCCATTGAATATTCCATCATTTGGGAGAGTATCAGAAGCATCTTCCAAGTCAGGCATATTTGGATCAATGGGTAAATCAGCATTAGGGAGAGTAGATGCATCAATAGGTATTTTGCCTCCAAGATAGACAAATGATGATTCATCAGCATTTGCACCTGTGGAAGTACTAGCAGCACTAACATTGGGTGTGTTAGACCTATCAGTACTAACAAATGATCTATCAGTACTAACAAATGGCCTATCAGTACTAAGTTGGTTAGTACTGGTAGCTTGAGCTGCCTTCTTTTGAGATGCAATTCTCCTCTTTTCTTCTTCAAAGGCTTGTCTTGAAACATCATCCATAGCTTTAGCAGCCAATTCTTGAGTAACCATCTTCTCAAGTTCATCTTGCAAGACTTGTTCACTTTCTTTCATCTGATGTTGTTCTTCCTTGTCAGCAGTATCTTCTGAATCTTGCACATCCTTGTCTTGAGAAGCATTTTCAGAAGGTTTTTCTTGTGCAGCTTGAACAACATCTTCTACTGGAATCCTTGTCCCGTGAGGATGTATTGGAAGCAGTATATATTCCTGAGTAGATTCTTTATCTGTTCCTGCAACATAAGAATCTTGTATACCTGCATCCATAGTAACCTGATTTTCTACGCTAACAGGAATATAGTTCATTGTATTAGTTAGAAAATCAAGATCAAACATCCAATCAGGACCAGTTCCTGCCATATTTGGTTGATCTTCAAGAAAATCAATGTGCAGATTCTCTTAAACCCTTTTAGTCCTTTTGTTGTATACTCTAAAGGCTTTACTAGTGGTAGAGTATCCAACAAATAACCTTCATCAGATTTCCCATCAAATTTGCCTAAGGAATCTAAGGTGTTCAAAATGGTCAAGGGGCACCCAAAAGGTCTCATAAAACTAATACTAGGTGGTTTACCTATTAATAGTTCATAAGATGTCTTATTTTGAGGTTTGGTCACTAATACCCTATTCAGTACATAGCAGGCAGTATTTACCGCCTCTGCCCAAAATGAGATAGGTAAAAGTGAGTCTGCTAACATAGTTCTAGCAGCCTCAATTAGGGTCGTGTTTTTCCTTTTTGCAACACCATTCTGCTGTGGAGTTCTAGCCACACTAAACTCCCTTTTTATTCCTTTCTTAGCACAGAAATCATTCATAACATGATTCTTAAACTCTGTCCCATTATCACATCTAATGATTTTAACATTATGATTTAATTGGTTTTCTAAGCTTATGATTAATTTACAAAGGATTTTAGATGTTTCATCCTTAGTAGCTAAGAAAAATACCTAACCAAATCTGTTGAAATCATCAGTCAAAACCAAACAATACTTTTTCTTATTAATACTTTCTACTGAGACAGGTCCAAATAAGTCCATATGAAGTAATTCTAAGGGCTTTCTGATGGTTTTTTCTAACTTGGCCTTATAGGAGGCCTATGTTGCTTACCCTTCTTGTAGGCAACACAAGTATAGTCATTCACAAAAACTTTGGAAGGTAGGCCTCTAACTAGGTGACCCTTAACAAGTTTGTTTATGTTTTTAAAATTCATAAGACCTAATCTCCTTTGCCATAATTTAGACTCATCTGCTATTGCATTTGCATATAAACAAGTTATACCTCTAGAAGGAACAATGTTCTTTAAATCCAAGCTGTACATATCATCCTTTCATCAAGAAGCTTAAAGCTAGGAGACGGGATAAGGCATTCAGTCTCAATAAAAAGGACACTATTTTTCTTGTCACACATTTGTGAGACATATAAAAGGTTAAACTTAAGTTCATCTACAAAATAAACATCATCAAAGTCTAAATTAGCAGTTCTGATTTTACCTTTACCTGTTATTTTTACCTCCTTTAGGATCACTTCTAAAAGCCACAAAGCCTCCATTGTAATCTTCATAGTCTGAAAGATAAGCTTTGTTGCCAGTCATATGGCTAGAGCAACCACTATCCACCACTGCATGATCCTGTAACAAGATCTTTGGATTGCCCTGCACAAAAAAAATAAGAGAATTAGTATCTCTTAGAGACCCAAGCCATTACAGACTTGGAAATCCCTTTTGGGTCAACATACTCAAACTTCTTGAGCATGAAAGATCCACTGTCTTTGGACACATGATCCAAGTAAGTTCCCTTAGGCCTCCAAACCCACCTTGACTTTTTAAGGTCAGTATCCATCTTACCCTTACCAGTATTAACAATTGCTCTTGTCTCAGCAGTAGTCATATTTTTAACCTCAAAAGTTTTAACATCTTATTTTAAGTCTTTGGGTCTAAAAGTTAGTTTTGTGTAGTAAGACCTCTTGATTGGTGGATGTGAGGCTCTTGGTTTTACATTGTCCATTCTTGGGTAAGTTGGTCTAATAGCACCACCAGTTTGTGCTATTTTTAGGACAAATAGTCTAACAGTACTAATAGGCCTAGCAGTACTAACTGGCCTAGCAGTACTAACTGTGTGAACTACTCTTTTCTCATTTTTAACAGGATTAATTAAACATGTTCTTGTTAGTACTCCTTATGGGACAAAAGTCTTGCTTAGGGTATTTTGAAAATTTTTGATGATTAACCCTTTTAGTATTATCCCATACTGGTTTGTCCACCCTTGGACCAGTATTACCCAAACATTTTTGTAGGCTTAGGTTTTCTTGACTCTTTTTGTCATGAAAATTACAATCTTTGATCAAATGATCAATACTTTTACAGACAAAGCAAGCTTTTATTTTTTTAAATCCAATTCCTTGTTTCTGAGAAGTTTGACCAAATTTATCAACTCTAGATTTAACTGTTTGAGTCTCATTAGTCTTAACATGACTAACTGTTTGCACTTTAGACGCATCATCCTCATCATCTGAGTTCCAATCCTCAGTGATAACTCTATCTCTGTTAATCTTTGGATTAGACACAACTGACTCACCGACTGACTTAAAAACTTAAAAAGGAGAGAAGGCCTTTTTAGTATTTGCTTCATTTGTTTTACCTACAGTCTCACTTGTTTTAGTATTAAGCTCAGTTGACTCAATGATTTTCTTCCTAATAGCATATTCATCTAAACCTGCAAATGATATGTCAACTCTTGGGGTTAGGAAGTTCCCTGTTATAGGAGGAGAGCAGCATGAAACCCATCTACTTTAGAGAACCTATCATTTGCTGGTGTGTTCTCTTCATCACTTGATCTGACATCAAAAATACTCAAACTAATCTTACTATCAGTTTCAGAAATGTTACTCATTTCATTTAATTGTGTGCCATATCCTAAACCAGTTTTATCTCTAGCACTCATTTGACTATTGAGTAATTCATTAAGATTCTTGGATGACTCTTCCCATTTGACTATCTTAAGATTCAACTCATCTCTTTCCTTAACAACTTTCTCTAATTCCAGATTAAGGTTGTTAATTTTTATTTCTCTGCACTTAAGCTCATAGTTTTGAAATTCATATTTTTCACCCCAAGCCAGTTCATTCTTTTCATGTCCAAGTATCTTAGATTCTAGTGACTCTAAGGCTATCTCATAACCCTGAATTTCCAGTCTTGCTTTGTTATGTTTTTCTCTTTCACTATCATAGTTCTTTTGAAGAGTTTTAAAAGATTCAAGACATTGTTTAGAACATTTTTGTACCTCATTGTCAGAAGAACTTGAAGAGCTTGAAAAAGAGATTGCCATTAAAGCATAGTTGACTGGTTCAACTTCAAAATCATTGCTCCAGTCATAGTCTCCTAGACCATCTTGAGCCAACAGTGCCTGTGATGAAGATTCATTTGTTGGTGCATTGCTCCTGCCATTGTCACCATAAGATCTTCTCCCTTGATTCCTTCCAGATCTGCATTCCCTAGCAAAGTGCCCTTTTCTGTGACAGTTGTAGCACTCAACTTTTGACTTATCAAAAGAAACATGTCGTTTCTCTTTGAAATCCAAGTTCCTTCCTGACTTCTGAATGAATTTCTTCACTCTGACAGTCAACATAGCCACCCTCCCATTTAACCGCCACCGGCCTGTCCCACCCCACCCTCCTAACTCCTACCTCTCTTCCTGGACTTGACTCCACTCTGCACTGATCAGGCCTCCTATAACCAGACCCGCCGTAAGACCTACCTGCCATCTAAGATCCAATTCTTCCAAGTCATCTTCATCAATCTGCTAAAAATCCTCATTTTCAAGTTGATGATTGGTTGTTGGTTGTGCAAAGAAAGAGTACGCTACTTCATGAGTACATGGGGTAGATGAAACTTGAATAGTTCATCTAGCAGTACTAACCCTAAAATCTCCATTGGCAGTACTAACTTCATTAGTACTGCTAGTGTTCTCAGAAGAAAGAAATGCCAAGTTCTGAGAATTAGATGTGGAACTTAAAGAACTTTTTATCTCATCTTCATAGACCCTAAGGTTGTTGTAGAGGTCATAAATATCAATCTCATCAATGTCTGGCTTGTTTCTCATGATAAGGGCAATTTGATTCCATGAAGGATGAAGACTTCTTAAGAACTTCTGGTTGATGTCTTCCTTTGATATTGGATCACCATGAACCTCCAATTGACTTATGAGTTTTTAGAACCTATCATAAGCCTTGTCCAGACTTTTATTTGATGCAGTCGTAAAGTTTTCAAACTGATGTTTTAGAACATTCTTCTGCATCTTTTTGGATTCTTCATTACCTCCAAACCTTGATTTGATTGCAGCCCAGAGTGATTTAGCATCTGGAACATTGTGAAACTTGAGGAGGTATTCATCAGGTATTGCTAAAAGCAAGATGCTCTTAACTCTTTCCTGGTTCCTTTTAGCAGCCATTTTTATTTTGGCATCTTTAGGAGCCAGGAGGAGCAGAGTTTCTTCTTTATCTCCAGTTGGTGCAGACTCTTCCTCTAGATCACCATTAACATTTACATCCCAGAGGTTATGGTCTGTGTGACAGATATATTGTCGCATTTACATCCCAGAGTGATTTAGCATCTGGAACATTGTGAAACTTGAGGAGGTATTCATCAGGTATTGCTAAAAGCAAGATGCTCTTAACTCTTTCCTGGTTCCTTTTAGCAGCCAGTTGTTTGGCAGTCTTAGGAGCAGGAGGAGCAGATGTTTCTCCAGTTGGTGCAGACTCTTCCTCTAGATCACCATTAACATTTACATCCCAGAGGTTATGGTCTGTGTGACAGATATATTGTCGCATTCTCATGCTCTAAATATAATATTCTCCCTTCTTGATGATAAGGATCTTCATTGCTGTGATTGTTGGTGGAGGGTAGAATTATTAGTTTTCTTACCTTGCGGTCAAGAGAAACCAATAATCATATTGTTATATGTTGTTCCTTGCACACACCTAAGATTTCTCCTACTTGTGTAAGGCACAACATTATCTAATGTAGACAAACAATACGACAAGCGCTCGATTGTATAAAAAATATGATAGTGTCATAGATATTACAAGTAGATTTCAAACCATAATGTTTAATAAAGTAATAGTGGATTATTATTCTATAGATAACGATTCGGAAAGCAACATCAGAAAGGCAATGTGTTATCTAATAAAATAAAACACAATCTTACTTTAAACAATGGTTGTCATATTCGGAAAGTAATGAATTATTTTAAAGCAAGCTAGAAATAATATGGGCAACTAACAAGGAAATAAATCTTGTAGCTCCCACTGAATTCGACATCATAACATGAATGTCTTTTCAGTAGTAAAACGCAAAGCTCCCACTGGATTTGTCAACATTGTAAGTGTTACATCACCAGTAGAAAGCAAAGAGCAATTTATTTACTTTCATACTCTCTTATAATGCCTATAAGTAGCAATGTACTTAGGTATTGAACAGAGTATATGAAGTTCTAACTATGTAGATGAGGGACTAGCTATTCATGCTCTTGTTAACTTGAACATATAGCATGCAATTCCTCCTTAATCAGTCTGCCTAGCCACAAGGGTGTTTTGCACTTTAAGGAATGAATCGAGTCCAAGAAAAATTACCTAGAATACCTGCTACCAATTTTCTTTACTCGTTGCGGTTTAAACTCATACATCGTGACAAGTGCAAGATGTCATTATTTTGATAGCTATAGACAAAATGTGCTCTAGTTACACAAATTTTTTTATCTTTTAAAGATTT
>BQNB010014152.1:48939-75705 GCA_026074375.1 Tanacetum coccineum | reverse complement strand
CATGAAATCCTGGTAAGTGCACTCTCTAGCAACGCGTTCAGATCCCCTGACACCCGTTCCCGAAGAATGGCTATCAGTGCCATTCCTGGTTGTTTCACGTGTGGCCAGAGCGGCACTGACACCTTGATCAATCATAGCTTGGAGTTGGGCATTAGTGACCGTAGTGGTTATGGCTGGTGTTGTTGTGACCGGTGTTGTCCTTGTTGCTCTTTTTGGTGCCATTTTCTTTAATCACAAGAATATACAATATCCGTTAGATTTCATAAAATCATAACCATGACATGACATATCCATGATAAATAAAGTGAGATCACATCACACAGTAAAATGTACAATTGAATTTTAATTAACAATGGGAAAACCAAATCGACATTCATTCACCACAAATTCGATTATAAACATGACATAATACTACCATTTCATATATAACTGGAAAACATACATGATTGGTTTCGATACAAAATGATCATAATGTTTAGGTTACAAAGTAAGCATAATAACCTAAAGCCTTACTAGCCGGGATTAAACCCGTAATACTTAGTAGGCTATATACAAAATAGCTAGCCATAACAAAGTCTAATCTAAGAACTGCTACCAGCCTCCTCTGGCAGCTCCGGCTGTGCAGGACCCCCAGCGGGTCCCTGCTGTCCCTGTAATGTAGTAGCCTACCCCTGTATTGTCATCACCTGTCCCTGTAAAGATGTCACCTACCCCTGCAGTGTGGTGACCAGTCCCTGAAGTGGAATCATCTCTCTCTGTAGTGTCTGCATAACAGTCAATGTCTGGATAATCTGCTGCTGTCGAGTACGATCAGCAGCTCTCAACTCTCTCATCTCCTCACGCCTCCCGCGGTCTATCTCTAGTAAATCTGAAATCGCTCTCCGTCTACTACGGTCCGCTGACTGTAACTCTGTGATCTCTGACATCTGTGCAAGAACTGTGGTGCGTAGTGACATAACCTCTGCACGAGCAAGATCACTCGCATCCATAGATCGTACCCAAGCCGCGCTCGTCCCCACGCCTCTCTCGACATCCCAGCCTCAGTCTCCATGAGCTGACGTGTATGTGCATGAGTACGTCTATCTCGAAACAACATATTGACCCGACCGGCCAATTAACTTGTTCTCTGGCCCTGATGCTTCATCATCCAACCTCGTGTAAATCTCATCTGTATCTCGTCTAACCAACAACTCAAACTCCCTCATGTGTGCACCCAACTCTGTATCGGTGCTAACCGGAGAGCCTCCTGCAATGTCTCACGAATCTCATCCCTTGCATCTTAATCCCATATCTACGTCCTCTCCAGGGTCACGTCTAACATGCTATCCATAGTGGCAACAAATCCCGTAATTGCCCTAAAAAACTCCAGCTGGTCTAGCAGCAGCAGCGGCGGAGCTCTCTCCAACTCCTATGCCAGGGAATCGTGCGTGGACATAACCCCATCGAGGTTGGTAGGTTAACCTGGGTTGTTCAGATGGTGTAATTGTAACAATGGTCGGAATGAAGTAGGAGCTGATGTGGGCATGGGTGGTGGTGCATCTGGTCTGGTGGGGGAGAGTATGAAAGGTGGTGGTAATGGTAGTGAATGAGAAGTAGCTGCAGCCTCAGCTCTCATCCGAATGGTAGCAGCTCGATATCCCAATGATCGAATAGGACTAGGGGGTGGTGCTGGCAATACTGGTGAAGGTGGTGATAATGGGATAGGGATATCTGTGGTGTGATGAAGACCATGGAGATAGTGGTGATGCTGGTGGGGAAGATATAGCAAGTAATCTGGAAACCTCAGAATCAGACCATGCTGGTACCGGTAATGGCTCTGGAATAGTAATCCTAGCAGTCATACGGTATGCAGGGTGAGGTGGTGGTGTAGCTGCAGACTCATCGGTCTCAAATGGCTCAGTCTCCTCCGCAGATGGGGCAGTAGCTGGTAAAGCAACAACTACTGGGTAGGCAGGAGCTGAGTGCTCCTCCTCCGCCTCCTCGTCCTCCATCTCATCATCCTCATCCTCCTCATTAGTGTCCTATCAGCATCCTCATCCCTCTCACTGTCCATCTCATCATCTCCGTCAATATCTCCGATCGCAGGAATAGTCAATTGGGATCATCATCAGAGTCCTAAGGTGAAGGCGGTGCATCTGGGGAAACTCATGTCATCGGGCTCTAGGTGAACCTATATCCGGATAAGTCCTTATTTGGATGGAAGATCTCTGTGTTGTTGTGTAACCTTGGTTCGTCCGAATCGACATGATTGAATCTGAAAAATTCAAAATTGCTTATTATTAGTATTTAATTTAAGACTCTTATAGTTATATACATTTATCTCTTAACATGTATTCAAATATGATTGCCCATCTAGTTTACCAACTAATGCAACAGGCAGTGTATGCATGAATGTATTGACACATTATGTTTGTCCGTGTAATTCATTTTGTTATTATAAACATCTTTTGGAAAACGCGTTATAGTCCAAGCAAAAAACATTTGACCTGGTTCTTATAACCTTGGCTCTTGATTTTACCAATCTGTAACACCCACAAATTGCCGGTCGCAGCGGAAGTATGGGTCCGGGTCGGCTGTACTTCATGGAATCAACATCACAAGAGATATATAGAAACGACCAAAAATGTCGTTTGAAAATGATACATTGGATTTAACAAAAGTGTATTATTACATAAGCTCGAAATCTAACTTGTTAACTCGATCAAAATTACAAAAGATTTTTAGGCCTAATAACAGATAAACAAAATGAAATGCCGACAAAAATCTTAATTGCATGACATCCAATTCAAAAAACCACCAATGTATCCATCGCAACCTTGTGCTTATTGATCCCTGAAAACATTGCTTTTAAAATGTCAACAATAAGTTGGTGAATTAATAGGTGTGATAAATCATATATTGTAGGACCAAAGTTCTCTCAAGTGTATGTACATGCAACAGATGCAGATATAATATAAGTGTTATTACGTTGCTCTAAGCTCTAAGACATGATGATTTGACATGTAATGGATGCCAAATAATGGCCTTTTGCCCAGTGGTGGAAGTTCTAACCCGCAACATCCTATGTTCCATGGGTATACGTTCGTTTCACTGCGGTGATAGCTAATCACCCGAACGGGGTTGTCAAAAACCATATAGATCGATTCATAAACATTTGCGCTCATACATGAAACAGTTCATGATAATGGGCTCAGGATTGGGTTTATCGCTACTTAGGCAAACATGTAATCATAATATGTAACTTAACCCACTTGTGTTCAGTTGTAAACACATTGATGTTTTTACCCCATAAAACTTTGTAAAACCAAAAGCTATGTAAAATGTTGGGGCTATGAACTCACCTTGAGTGAGTTAGTAATTGTCGAGTGTATCACAATTAACGCGCCACGCGAATTGATCTAATGCAACTATTTAAATTAGGTAGTGTATGTATGAGAGTACTTAGTCTAAACAATCATTGAATATAATCTTATAGTTGTTACTTTGTACTATCGTTCGGGCTTTCTTTATTTAAAGAGGTCATTCTGACGTAAGTCGAGGTAGTAAGGTCATTTTAATCGTTAAATCCAACAACTAGTCGAAACGCCTCCGAAAGAGGCCTCTTATGATACTACCTAGTAATATTGTAATTTGAATTAACCACATATATTCCTATATAGTCAATCACCAACTATTGGGTTTTGGAAAAATATTGTTGTTTAATAAGTGTTTAAAAGTTTATAATTACCGTTTAGTTAAACTGGGTAAACTTTCGCGTTTTTATAACCGATTCTCGCTGATTCTTATGTCCCATCTTTTCTATCAATCGTGTTATCATAAATTGATATTTTTGGATTTCGGACCTACTGGTGAACAGTAACTTTTACTGTTCACATCAGACTTGAGCTTTATAAAAATCGTATTCGTCGTCGTAAAACCCGTAAATGTCGTATTTTATTCGTTATAGCTCCGTTTTTAACGATTCTTTCGAGGACGTTCTCGTATTTGAAAGTTCTATATTTTTATGAGGTTTACAAAAATATAACTTTCTGTCATGAATAGTAACTTTTATAAAAATAGTTTTATAAAAGTATTAATTGTCGTAAACTTGCGAAATTCATAACTCGTTCGTTATTAATTGAAAAATTACGATTCTTATCATTTTGGAATCCTAAAAATGTGTATTATTTGTTAAAAATACTAACCCTTGCTGTTTTTAATTTTTATAAAAATGTTTTTATAAAAATTTACTTACGACATCGTTTATTAACGTATAACTCGTTTTTAACGTAACTTTTTCGTTATTAATCCGTTTAACAAGTTTCTTACTTTTTCGGAATCGTCGTGAAATGTATTATCTTGTAAAAATATAAAATGAGTATGTAAAAATTCGGATTTGGGACAGAATGTTTATGCTTGTTTGATAAGTCCATTTTTGATCTTTTCTTTATACTTTATTACTTTTGTATTTTACCACAAGTCTCATATATCATATACTTTATAAATCATACATATATGATGTGTCCTTTGTCCATAATAGTCCTTAAGTGTCCAAGTTAACAAGGTTTATTAAATTTATGATAATACTTAGATCATAACTTTACTTAAGAAATCTAATAATTTACTAGTTTTGTATAAATAATCATTTTACATATTAAACAGTGTGATACAAGTGAATTTCTTTCCATAGGACTTTATTTTAGAGATTATTATTTACTATGATAAAAGTCCACTAATCAATATTAACATGACTTATGTATTATCTTTAGTTGAAACATATTTAGTGAAGTTATGATAACCATAATTTAATCATAAAATTGTTTTACTCCAAAACCATATGATACAACATTTTACCATCACTTTTAACATGATATATGTAATAACACCACATATATAAAAGTCACCCATATGATCATTTCAAGTGAAAACCTCATTTTCTTGATAAGTACTCTAAATGGTGTTTTAAGACTTCTAAAAAAATAGAAATTACACATGCATGAAAACTTATAAAATGAAAGTTACAAGAATATAAAGAGTTCAAGTGGACCTTAAGAAGAATGATGATGATGATGTACAAGTGCTAAACCCTTGTTTAGCCACAAAAACCAAACTTGCACTTTATAAACCCTTAGCTTCCTTAATTAAACCCTAGCTTCCTTTTTCTTGATTATAACTTGGAAATGGTTAACCAATGCTTGCAAATGTCTTAGTACATCTTAGGATATGTGTATATAGAAGTGTAAGGGTTATAGAAAATTTTGTATGGATTTGTGTGGGAGGTGGTAATATGCCGTAGCATATATGGAAGCAAAAGAGAGAGTTTTGTGAAAATTTATCTAAGTGTTGGTGATGTATGTGCTTCCTTATGCAATGTATAAGTAATAAACTAGTTAAACTAGTCAAAGAGACATAAGGGGTGTCCTAGGGATGGCCAAGGTCATGGTTATTAGTCAAAGGATGGTAGGGATGGGGTATGTCCTCAAATAGTAGAGAACATCCCATGAAAACATGGAATTGTGTTTTAAACTTGCATTTCTTGGTCTTTTCTCTCCATATCCGGTTTTTGATGTATATGGGTGATAATATTTACTAAATTTTGGGTATTGGGTATAAACGTGGGTATTTGTTGAAGCGTAGAAAAGTTTTCGTGGTTCCGGGAGTGCCTAAAAACGCTTATTTATCGCTAAACGTATAAACTTTACGTATCCGATAAAAATAAAATGAACAAAAGTTAATAATTTCATTTAAATAATTATATAACCTTGCTTGATGTAAACCATTTAATTCGTTTATGCCCTGTTTACATTGACGCTTAATTTTTGGCGTACGCGATTTATTTAACTTAACGACTTACTATTTTAATCAAACACGTACAATAATAAAAATAAATAGCACATTCTATTGACGTCATCAAAGACTGAAAACACAGGGTGTTAGAGTTATTAGTTAAGGTTTTTAACCTTTTTCTTTATAAAGCGTGGCTCTTGATTACCAATTGTAACAACCCATTTTTGACAATATTAGCAAAGAAAAGCTAATCTGGGGTTATATTCATAGTAAACCAGTCATATTCATTGAAAACAAATCGTTAAGAGTCATTTTGGAACATTTTGTTATCATTCATTTATTCATCAGGCATAGGTGCCGTGGAGGGTGGCAGAAAGTGGTGGGGGGGTGTGGGCCGTAGGCGGTGGAGGTGGTTGTGAGTTGTGGGTGATTTGGCGTGGTTTGGCGCGGCGCAGGGCGGGGAATGGCAGGAGGAGGCGGGGTTGAGGCGTGGCGGGTTGGGGTTGGCTCGTGTGGTGAGTAGGTATGGTATATTGGTAGTGGTTGGGCGGGGTGGGAGGCGGAGGGTTTGGGGTGTCACAGTCACGAGTTTTGTTGTCGGGTGCAGTGTGTTTACGTGCTGGCGTGGTGCGGGTGTCCCTCCAGGTATTTAACAAAAGAAGCGGGTCCCAAATTCTAGAACATAAAGATTGAATGATAACAATTTAGCCATCTTCAAGTCCGTACCACTCCGTGCAAAAAGTTGTCAATTTCTGAGATAAAACATGCTATAAAAAGGTCGAACAATTGTGTGTGAAGTGATGAAATTCATTTATATGTTTATGATAAACAGTTTGAATACAAGTTCAATAGTGGGTTACGTTGTTATACACCCATAATGTAATAATTGCATATATAATTATCATGGAAAAATATTATTATTGCCCTAAGCTCATGCACTAAACATTAACATGGAAATCACCTTAGTGACATTACTGAAGAATAAATATCCTCGTGGAAAGGTAACTTGCCAAAGTTACCCATTATTATCAAATATAGTGCTATTGGTACCAAAAGTATAGGCACACCAACCGGGAGTCGTCACACCCTGATAAGATCTATCCACAATTTCGCGTTCACTCGCAAGTGTGGACTAATGGTTTTCATGATTAAGAATTATTTGGCAGTAAAGGTGACTTAGGCAATCTAAATACAGGATAGGCTTACAGTTTAGTTCGGAAAAATACTCGTATTCATGGTTTATAGTATGTATCCCCCTTGCGGGTTTAGGAAAACATTAGAAGATTTAAAATGCGAGGCTATGAACTCACCTTAACAGGGAAATCTGATTGATGGCAAAAGTATATCAATGAAATGTGTCTGTATGGTAGTACGATGTTATCTACCCAGGCGGGGAAGTTCAGTATATCAAGTGAAAGTAAATAGCTTCGTCATGCAACCTGAGGTAATATGTTAAGTCTTAGTGTGATGGTTTATGTTTCACAAACTTTCTAGAATTTTAACGTATTACTTTGAATTTATTAATTGTTGTAAAATATTGCATCCTGGTTGGGCTATCAAATCCAGAGGGATGTAGTATTGTTGAGGAGTCAGGGAATTGTAATAGTAATACCCAGCAAACTCGTCAAAACAAATACCCAAATGGAACCTCTCACATGAAATTCCCTAGTATCGTGATACGTTATAGTTTAAAAGATAAACATAATTGATTTTATTAATTGCGTTCGAATCGATGATTAATAACGATTAAATGTGTCGGATTTTTAATTATAATATCGAGTCTTATAATATTTATATATATTTTATTAAATTTTTATAAAAAATATTATAAAATTATATTTTTAAGTTTGCAAAAACGGCACAATCTATACATGGTTTATTTAACTTTTACTTGTTTAGTTCTTTATATAATAAGTATATAAATATTAATCCTTTAACTTTAGAACTTGACAAAACAAACCCCTTGTAGTTAAAACTTTAGGGAAAGTACATTTTTTAGCCCTTAGTTATAAATTTCATTTAGTTGCGATATATTCCCTTATGCACGAAAATATTTCAAATCAAGTCTAATAATCCATAATATTAATTTGTTTTTAATTTAAAAGTAATTTGCGATTTATAGCTTCATTCATAATAAGCCAAAATAGGTTAGAATGAATAAGTTTTACGAGCTTGAACTTATGAAAAGAGCGTATGAGCTCGAAAATACCAAAATGGGTTCGTTTGGTTTAGGAAAAATAAACCATATGGTTTTGTGGTTTAAGGGCTTAAACAAAAGTTTACACATGATCTTATAGAGCTTATGGAAGACTTAAAACAGAATGTGAGCTTATTGAACAAGAAATTGAGCTTACTTGAGCTTAAACGGGTCAAAATGAGGGTTTTGGGTTCGTACGCCTAGGAAATGACTTCAATGGCTTCCTTCTCTTGTTTTCTTGGCTTCTAAGGGCTGGGTACTTCTTCCTTGGCTTCCTTACTTCTGCTAGAACTTGGTTTGAACTTAGATTTAAGGTGTAAAAAGAGTTGTGAGGATGAAATGAAAGTGTATGTGTGTGTTCGGCTTATTAGGGCTCAAATGACTTAGGGGCCAAGTTTTCTTAGAGTATGCACCAAGATTACTTGGTTTGGTGGCTAAGGGCTGCTATAGTGACTAATAGAAAGCTAGGGTGAGGCGTTTAGTAGGGGAGGTGGTGATGGTCAAAAAATCAAAGATGGGTGACAAGTTGCTTATTAGTGTGCAACTTGTGTGGTAGTAGTTACCAAGGAAGTGAATGGTGGTGGGTGATGGAGGTGCTTGTAAGGTGCTGGAGTGATGGTGATGTGGTGGTGAGGTCATGGTGATGAAGGTGGTGGTGAGTCATGGAGGAGCTTGAGGTGTTTATTTAGTTTATACATGGCTGTTTTTGGACAGCCAACATCAGTCCCGGTAATTTGGTTGCCATTTACAAACCGTAATTCCGATCAACCTCAAACCAGTGAGCATGGTTAGATATTTGAGTCCTCTACAACTTTTAGTTTTACATATTCAGGGGTTACTATACAAAAATCTAGAGATAACAGCCATTTACTACAGGTGTGCAGAATTTGCGCACCTTTGCCATTTCGGCTATAACTAATTCATCCGACGTCGAATCGGGGTGATTCAATCGGCAAAATGATCACAAGACATAGGGCTACAACCTAGTGTTTTTACTTAATACCCAGAACCTACTGATTTTGCCCAGATCTTATGTTTTATTAACGGATCAGATTCTGAAAACTATGAACTAGTTTAAGGTGTAATGGGTTTGCTATGGTTTTATGATTTTGGTTTAGGGTTAGATGAATTAGGGTTTTAGGATTAGGGTTTAGAATGATTTAGGGATTAGGTTTAGGGTTTAGGAGTTGTGCATTAGGTGTTTGTACCTTGTGTTAAAGTGGTGGTAAGATATAAACATGATTTAGGAGGTAAAATGACCTAGTTTGTATTTCATGCACAATTGACTTGTACATTGAGCTTTAGAAGGTTGTACTAGGGTTTAGGAGGGAAAAGATATTCAAAAGTTTGGCATTGTAACTTGTACACATGCTTTGAACATTTGTACACTTGTTTTGACATGTAATTAGGGTTTTTGGAATAAACGTTAACGTATAATGCTTGTTTTGGAATAACGTTATAAATGGTACGTTAAATGGATAACGTACATGGTAAAAATGATATTTAAACATAGACTTGACATATTAGGATGTTTACATAATGTAAACATAGTTGTAGTTGGCATTGGTTGGTTGCGTGAGCTCGTTTACTTTAGTTATGTAAACTATGTTACATAATGGAATAAAGCGAAAAATTTCCCTGTAAAAAGGTGGTATACTTTAATATATGGATAGTACATTGCATCTAATTTAATAGATGGATATTTACATTGATGAAAATTTTGGGTTGTTATAAATTCGTCCCAGACTTTGCCTATAAATAGTGGACTGCTCTCACATTGTTTTTTACCTCTTTGCACTCAGTTTTGTATTGTTCTAAATCAGCAAACATATTTATTAGTCTTTGATCATTTAACTTGTTTAATCTTGTTTAAATGTGATCAAATCTTTCTTTCCTTAAGTGCAAGAGAAGAACTCTAGTTATCATCAAGATACAAAGTTATGTGGTTTAGTTAGTGCATTTGTGACACGTGTTACATTCACTGTGTATAGATCGAGTCTATGTCTTCCAAACTTGTGTAATAGGTAGATCTGGCTAATGTGTTAGTCCGGAATATATGTATGTGATTCGGTTTGTATTTTAGTCCTCAAAACACATGTGTGCATGGTAGATTGGTTCTAGCTAAGATTAGAACTCGATATTTAACTTAGCATGGGTAATCCCCCGATGAAAGCTTTCCATAAGTTTTCTCAGTGTTTGGTACCATATTTGGACATGAAGACTGTGCTAATTCCTGGGAATCTTCCTAGCATAAGTCTTGAGATCTTTCCTTCATAACCAAGAATTAAAATCGTCTTTCCATTTATCATGACTTCAGTTCGAGGGCAATACTTATTTGTCAAGAGCCTTTTCAATTCCAGTCCAGGCATCTTGTCGGCTTGCTTTATTCCAATAGGTTTGCATAGGAATATCCACCAGGACAAGGCCATCCTGTGAGAGTACCATACAAAGTCACTTTGCAGATCCTCGTACCGTTATTCTACATACGAGAAAATACCGATTCACTTCGTTCAAACCAACGAATGAGACCAACAGCTCCTTCCGTACCATTGAAGTAGAAAGGTTGGTAACTCATAAACTCCTTGTAAGTGCATTTCCTTGCTACAGGAGTTTCTCTTGGTCCAGTATTCCTATTTGGATTGTCAGTACTTGCCATGATTGCAGCCTGTGCTTCCAGAGCAGCAGCAACACTATCAGCAACTAGTTGCCGGATGGTAGCCTGAGTCATAGCTGGTGCTGCAGATGTTGATGTTCTCTTGGGAGGCATCTATCAGCATATACAAGACAACACAGAATAAGAATCCATAGTCATATCACAAGTTAAGGTATTGTAATACAAAGACTTGTGGTTATTCTTTGATATTACATTGCAGGATATAACGGAAAATTTTGGAATTTAGGACTTCCAGAGATAAACACTCTAACAAGTTTCTGACTTATTAGGTTTCTTGGGGACTGGTTCACTTCCCAGTAGTTGTGATATGATCCATAATGAGTTATCTAACTCTGCGAAGATAGACTTATCAAAGGGATAGTCTGGTGGTGGTGTAGTTGACCTAACCGGTGATGAAGATCCTACTGATGAAGATGGAGATATTGGAATGGGTGATTATGAATGAAACATAAATCCTCATGAAGTTTTCTATCATTTAACATGGTTATCATGAAGCAGTTATATCTGGGACCTAGTCGGCCACCATGAGCCGCTGCCTCAATACCACCCCGTCAAACCCTATAAATCACCATTCTCAAAATATAGTTGTCGGCCGTCACAAGCCGCTTCTATCCTCTTAAAAAAGAATCAAATCTCTCTATCTTCATTCTCAAAACCTAACCATCGGCCATCATGAGCCGCTTCTATCCTCTCCAAAAAGAATCAAATCTCTCTATCTTCATTCTCAAAACCTAATCGTCGGCCGTCATGAGCCGCTTCTATCCTCTAAAAAAAGAATCAAATCTCTTCTCTACTGTTTGTCACCATAAACAACGAGTATCCTCTCCATCATCCAATCTCCATGTTTGTCACCATAAACAAACGAATATCCTCTCTATCATCCAAACGTTTGTCACCTTAAACAAACGAATATCCTCTCCATCATCAATATCAACGTTTGTCACCATAAACAAACATATTTAAAAAAAAAACCAACTGTTTATGAATTTCTTGTCACCATAAACAAACGTATTCTCTCCATTATCTATTTCCTACGTTTGTCATCATAAACAAACAAGTATCATTTTCCGTTTGCATCAAGTCAACATTAAAAAAAGTAACAACTTTCTTTTTAAATCGCCGCCATTACCCTTTAGCGGTGTATTACCCTTTTCTGTTTGGATCTCCGGCTACATATCCATACCTTTCCCTCTCTATTTCATATAAAAAAACAAAACAAAAACAAACCAACCTTCCAATATCTCAGATCCTCTTCTGGATCTTGAATATCATAGATACACTTCTAGATCTTGTCGCTGTCGCTGATTGAAAGTTCTCAGAAAGTTATAACCACTTTATCATAAATGAGAAATGCTCATTTTTTAGAGTAGTAGTAGTGGAACTAAAAATCAATATAATAAGAGTAAAGTCTAGTGTGCATGTGAAGTCGGCACTTTTTAAAGTGGGGTTTTTATTTTTGTTTTAATGTTTTATGTTTTTATCAAATTTTAGATTAATATTTTATGTTTATCTCTAATTCGAGCTTTTGTGATTTCGTCGCTCGAATTACGAGGGAGTATTAGATTATATAGTTACCCCAAGCCCGGTTTATGGGTTATGGGCCCATTAGGGTTTGTGTATCAGTATAAATATCCTATGAATGAAACATAACTTCTCACGGGGTTTTCTATCATTTAACAAATCATTGCTCTTGCATAACTTGACATACCCCATGATTGCATGCACGTGTCGGATGTATAGAAGTCAAGCATCAAGAATGTATAGGTGCTGAATTAAAAGATTATTAGATAAACAAACATTAAACGCAGCAGTACAAGTACCTATCAACGGATCCATAGAGTCATATGATTAATTAAAGAAAAACAAGAAAAGTTATACCTTAGTAGCGTGATCGGTAGAATCAAACAGTGACCTTCACCCCAACACGAAACACCAAATGAAACCAAGTGATCAATGGAGATCACCTATATGATGTATCCATACTACACTTCTTTGTATACCAAATCGATGCTAGTCTTAACCCAATAACTTTGAAATTCACCTTGAATAAACTAGATACAAAGTGATAGAAAACAAGAACACATAAAACCTTTAAGAAAGAGTGTGTATGTGTTGTGTTTTTATAAGGGAGAAGAGGGGAGAAATATTAGGTAAATTTGTAATCAAATTAATTAGAAGATATCCCATATTTATTTTTCAAAGATTTGATCTCATCCCCTCTTTAACCTCCTTTATAGGCCGGCCTCTTATATGGGCTCAAATAGGCCTCCCATTTGATTTTTAAGTCTAATAAAATAAGTAATATACTTAATTATTAGAAGCCCAATAGTGATCTCGAGTTACGTGGGTTATTTATATACTGTAAATACAATAAACACGATATATAAAATGGTACCTCAGTGTATATGTGTGTAACCCTATAGGCTCACTTGTGTCTAGCCATATAATTAGTTATTATGATACGAGCATACTCCAGTAGCTCCCACTTACACACGTCATAATAATCATGTAATTATACAAGCAAATGTTAGCGTCTAGCAACACGCCAATGCCCCTAGAGACATATGAGGATAGTTTCTTAAACATCTCATTTAAATGGTTTTGATATCAATCATCCTTTGTTATAGATACTATGTTGAACATCTGACATGGATCAAAAGTCATTCTTATGTTTAACAATTTTGTTTCTCGATATATACATTAAACTAGATTGCCAAATCAATCAAGTATCGTCTTAATTATATTTGGGTGTGGCCACACATACATCTGTTCAAATCATCGAGGGGCCTAGTAGTATCTTTCTCCATCACCTGTGGAGTAACAAATCCTATTTTGACTACACGTGTCCATTATGCGTTTCACATCCCTCCTGAAAATGGCCTTTATAGCAGCCTTCAGCAGGTCAACGTTGAACCATATCAAAGATTGACATTCCACACATACAAAAACCTACTTGCATCTTAAGTTTGAGGATGAGAGACATAACCAATTGCGAGATTCACTATTGATGCCGATCCATGTAGTGAATACTCATAGGTTGGGTCAGTCCAATGTTCATCCAATGAATAACATATGAGTTTGCCGGTATCATTCATTAATATTCATACCATATGAATATGACCAAAACACTCACATTTACCTTATTTCAATGATATTCCCGTATCATTAACTGACAATGGATGATTTAGAACAAATAAATTATTCATGGATTTAAACATGCTAATATAGGACACAATATTTATAGAATGAAAACGATCACACCAAGTATATCAATTCATTATGAAATAAAACTGTTTTACATCCCAATTATTCAAATACTAAAATAAACAGATCTACATGAAACTACCAGCTGGTCTAAGTCCAATGCTCCTGGCATGCTCAACATGTTTGGTGCAAGGCATTAGTTTTGTAAGAGGATCATGTAAGTTGTTATCCGTATGAACTTTGAGAATTTGAATATCACCTTCTTGAATAACTTCGTAAATAAAGTGATATTTTCTTCAAAAATGTTTGGCACCCTTTTGAACACCAGGTTCGTCAGCTATGGTAATGGAACTTGTGTTGTCACAGTACATATCCATAGGTTTATCAATGTTGGGGACAATGCCAAGCCCAAAAATAAATTTACGTATCCAAATAGCTTCCATTACACCTTCAGCAGCAACTATGTATTCAACTTCCATAGAAGACATTACGGTAGTGCTTTGCTTAGAACTTTTCCAATCAACAACGCCTCCATTCATCATGAAGACAAACCCCGTTTGAGATCGAAGGTCATCCCGATCAGTCTCCTAACTAGCATCGGTGTAGCAAGTAACACCAAGCTCAGTTGTGGAATCACCACCATAAATAAGAAACATATCTTTAGTATTTCTGAGATACTTCAGTATGTTCTTTACAGCAGTCCAGTGACTTTCGCCTGGATTCTGTTGGTATCTACTCGTTAGGTTCTGAGAGAACGCTACATCAGGTCTAGTGTACCTCACAACGTACATGATAGAGCCTACAGCCGAAGCATAAGGTACTCCTTTCATTCGCTTTACCTCAGCTGGTGTGGAGGGACCTTGAGATTTTCTCAAGTCTACATTGGATTGCATTAGAATAGTTCCATGTTTGGAAGTATCCATCTTGAATCTCTTCAAGATTTTGTCAATGTATGCATTTTGACTTAAACCGATTAACCGACTTAATCTAACTTGATAGATTTTGATTCCTAGAATGTATGCTGCCTCACCTAAGTCTTTTATGGCAAAACATTTTCCTAGTTAGGATTTTACATCTTGTAGCATTGGAATGTTGTTTTCTATGAGTAATATGTCATCGACATATAAGATTAGGAAGACGATGATACTTCCACTAGCTCTTTTATATACACATGGCTCATCGGGATTTTGAGTGAAACCATACTTTTTGATCTCCTCATCAAATCTCTTGTTCCAGCTCCTAGAAGCTTGCTTAAGTCCATAAATGGATCTTTGAAGCTTGCATACTCGTCTAGGATGCTTAGGATTCACAAACCCCTCAGGTTGCACCATATAAACGTCTTCGTTTAGGCGACCATTTAAGAAGGCGGTTTTGACATCCATTTGCCAAATCTCATAGTCATAATACGCTGCTATGGCTATGAGAATCCTAATAGCTTTTATGTCTGCAACAGGCGAGAAGGTTTCTTCATAGTCAACCCCGTAGGTTTGAGTGAAACCTTTTGCTACAAGACGAGCTTTATAGGTATGTATATTGCCATCCATATCGGTCTTCTTCTTGAAGAGCCATTTACTCCCAACAGTCTTACAATTAGGAGGAAGATCAACTAAGTTCCAAACTTGGTTGTCTTTCATGGATTGCATTTCCGCGTTCATAGCTTCAAGCCACTTTTCGGATTCAGGATCCGATAATGCAGCTCGATAGTTAGGAGGTTCCCCATGATCTCCTAACTCATGTTCCTCAGCATCGATATAGAAACCATATCGTTCAGGTGCTTGAGGTATCCTTGCGGATCTACGAACGGGAATTACATCAGTTTGAGGTTCTACAGTGTCGTGTTCGACCTCATGTTGATGTAGGCTAGTGTTCTCAGAAGGTTGTGCATCTTCACTTTGAATTTCATCAAAGTCTACGGTGCTCCCACTTGCTTCTTGTTTTATGAGATTGGTCTCAAAAAACTCAGCATACCGAGCAACAAAAATTTTGTTCTCAAGTGGGTAGTAGAAGTAGTAACCCATTGTTTCCTTTGGGTATCCTACGAAGATGCACTTGATAGATCTGGACTCAAGTTTGTTTGGCGTGTCTCGTTTAACAAGCGCCTCACAACCCCAGACTTTCAAGTAAGACAGATTTAGGATTTTCCCATGCCACATTTCATATGGTGTCTTATTAACCTTCTTTGTTGGAACCATATTGAGTATGCGTGCAGCAGACTCTAGAGCATAGCCCCAAAAGGACATTGGCAAAGTAGTTAGACTCATCATGGATCGAACCATATCTAGTAAGGTTTGATATCTCCTTTCTGATACACCATTGTGTTATGGCGTATAGGGAGGAGTAAGTTGTGAGATGATCCCACGACTCCTTAGATGATCTAAAAACTCTTGACTTAAATACTAGCCTCCTCAATCCGATCGAAGTGCTTTTATAGTCTTTCCGAGTTGATTTTCTACTTCGTATTCAAAAGTCTTGAACATTTCAAAAACTTCATGTTTATGTTTAATCAAGTAAACATAATCATATCTAGTGAAGTCGTCAGTAAAAGTAACGTAGTAGTTAGCACATTCTCTAGATGTGGTTCTAAATGGTCCACATACATCACTATGTATGATTCCAAGTAGATCATCAGCTCTTTCACTTGTATGAGTGAAAGGCTTTCTTACCATCTTTCCAGATATACAAGATACACATACGTCAAAAGACTCATCATCAATTGACTTAAGAAGCCCATCGTGTTGCAGCTTCTCAATGCGTTTCTTGTTTATATGGCCAAGACGACAATGCCATAGAAAAGTATAATCCAAGTTGTGCTTGGTTTTCTTGTTGCTACATGTGTATATAGAACGTTCATTGGATATATGATTATGCATATCAATCTCAAATTACCATCACGTGGAAAAGCATTAAAATAACATATATTATCCTTAGAAACTAAAATAGCATCATTATCCATAAATTTATGACGAAAACCATTATCCCATAAACGCGAAAGTGAGATAACCCCTCTAGGAATAGCAGGGGAAAAATGACAATTGTCTAATACAAGAATCATTCCACTAGGGAGGATAAGATCGAAGCTCCCTATAGCTTCGACAGCTGTAGTGTTGCCATTGTCAACATACAGATCCAAAGCTCCTTTATTCAACTTCTGATATCCTTTAAGCCCCTGGATTGTATTACAAATGTGAGTGCCACAACCAGTGTCATAAATCCATGAATTACTTTTAGGAAATAAGAACAGTTCTATAGTGAAGATACCTGATGTGCCATATGTACTGGCTTTGTTCTTCTTCAACTCTACCAAATATAAAGGACAGTTCCTCTTCTAGTGTCCAGTCTTGTGACAGTGGTGACACTTAGTATCCTTAGTAAGATGCTCCTTTTTAGCAGGTAGGGGGATCTTGTGCTTGGGATCATAATCTAACTTGCTTTTTCCCTTGCCTCTTTGCTTTCCCTTGCCCCGTGCTTGCGATTTAGATTTCTGGATTTGACCTTGCCTTATAGCTAGGACAGTAGGGGTTTTCTTGGGTATACCTTTTTCTGCAAGTTTTAGCATGGCATGCAATTTAAGTATAGTCTTCCCCATGTCACGCATGTTATAATTTTCCACGAACTGGTCATTATCCTTTGAGAGTGAAGTAAGAATCATGTTCACCCCAAGGACTAGAGTCATGGGATAGTCAAGACGCTCCATCTGATCCAAGTAGGCTTTCATCTTCAGCACATAGGTGCTAACAGATTGCCTCTCCTCCTACTTGCAAGCATGAAATGCCTTGACAGTTTCAAACAGTTCTTGCTCAGCCTACTGCTAGAACATAGTTTTCAGTTCCTGTAGGATCTCAAATGCTGGTCGGTCCTCCAAGTTCTTTTGGATCTCGGGGGTCATGCTAACCAGCATAAGACAAGCTACTTCTTGTTGTTTAGCGACCCTATGAGTGTAGGTGTTGCGAACAGCAGCAGTTGCAGTGGCAGGAGGCGCTTCAGGGAAGGCCTCTTCCAGGTGGTGCAACTTTTGTTCATTCCTAAGGAGAATCCTTAGGTTGTGTTACCAGCCCAAAAAGTTTCTACCATTCAACTTCTCTTTTTCTAGAATTGACCTGATTGAGTTGTTGTTTGTGGTTTGATTTGCAGCCATCTACAAAATAAAGTTCAAGATTTTAGTATTTTCAATAATTTATCCTTTTAAAATTAACTACCCAAGTTTATATATATATAACAATTAATTTACAAAAAGGTTAAGATCCTCATTAAGGTTCTATCATCACATCAGTTGATCTGCTAGCAATGATAGATTCAATAGGTAGGTAACATTTACCAATTGCAAAACCTGTGCAATTCTTAGACCACATGGGACTCATGACATTTGTAACCGGAGAAACAATGTCAGGCTGGCATGTTTAGTCCCATCCTTGCCTCGAGTCAAGGTCTCACCTGCTTAACTCGATTAAGTCATCCAATGTGAGAACATGCAAGAATATATCTAGGTCTCACGCATAGAGAATAATCACCTTGGGTTACAATTCACCTACGTCTCACGCAGAGCAAAAAGTAATTGCAAGTGATCTCAACCAATTGGACGGCATGACTTAAATTTGTGACGGGTATTATTTTTGATAAATACATGATCAAAAAGTGTGTACAAGGAAGCATGCATTCATCCTTCATAGCACAAGTTAAAAAACTATTTTTAACTTAAGTTTAATACTTGTTTTTATGTGTGTCAAGTTGTTCATTTTCATGACTAATATATATAACCTAGGTGGAATAATTATTAGTTTAAACAATACATTAAATAACAATCATAACATTTATTTAGTGTTATTTATAAAAACAAGTGTTTAGTTTCAAATCATATTTAAACATTAAGCTAAATCAAAGATTTAGTTTCTAAAATATGTTTGTGTTTTATTTTTAGTTTTATAAAAACATTTGCAAGTTATATACATTCTAATCATATATAAAAGCAAACAAAAACAAACACAACCATAAGTATGCAAAGCCTCAACCGATGAAAAACCTATGCTTGGTCTCGTGAACCATCACGAGAACCAAGAATTAAACTAAGGGTTAACCACACAACCACAAGGAGGGCTCCTACTTGCCCCAAGAACCATCATGAGCAAGTGAAACCCCAAATGAACTTGAAGCCCAAAACTGCCATAAAATTTCAGCTGACTTGACGGGCCTGAAACTCCTAAAAGGAGTCTTCCCCAATCTAAGCTCTAGTTTAATAAGTTGTATCCCCAAGATTTTTGCACATGCTCCAATAAATTCAGCTTCTAACTCCTTATAAAACTCCAGGAAATCTACTTTTAGTGGATGTTACTCCAGCAGCTCCGAATTTGACTTTATGCCTTTAACTTTTGCTCCATTCGAATCTAAACATCGATTATAATAATTTGATAATTGAATAGATTTATCCTATCATCTAACTACTGTAAAGTGCCCAAACAATGGCTACAACAAAAATTAAAATCATACAAAAAGAAGCCGAAACAATGGCAAAACCCAAAACTAAAATTAAATGCAATATCAAGCGAAACAAGTCACAAGTGGTCATGGTTTTCATCGGCTTTGCATACACAACATAATAATACCATAATATCATGTATTAACAAGGTGTTGGCTAAGTCCATGGCCAAACATGCATGTATTTACCATGGAAACAAAATGATTAACAAGAAATAAATTGTTTAGCCAACGAATCGAAGAAATAAATTAACTAGAATTAAAACCCCGATTGGTACGTGTAACCAATGGCTTAAGGATCACTTAGTACTGTATTAAAGACCTTATAACAACCATATTAATTCAGAAAATAATGCCCAAAGGGCTGATTTAAAACCGATTCAAGAATCGTTCCAAAACGCGCGATTTAGGCCTTTTTACACGTACCCGATAACAAAACCAATTAAAGTATGCATAACAAATGGCTATGAGATCAAAAATACCAGATCATAAGACCCTATATGGGTCGAATTAATTTCAAAAAAAATAAGCCCTAGAGGCTGTTTTAAAATTATCCTTTGGATTCCATTAAAAACACGTATTTTTAGCCATTTTTACGCATACAAGATGATCATATGACATCATATGATGGCTCGTGATACCACTATAGGTGCTGAATTAAAAGGTTATCATATAAACAAATATTAAACGCAGCGGAAAAACACTTATCAACGGATCCATATAGTCATATGATCAATCAAAGTTAAAACAAGAAAAGTAATACATTTGTAGCGTGATCGGTAGAATCAAACGGTGACCTCCACCCTTACACGAGCAACCTAATGAAACCAAGTGATCAGTGGAGATCACCTCTATGATGTATCCACACTACACTTCCTTGTATACCAATTGATGCTAGTCTTAACCCTGTAGCTTTATAAAATACTTTTGAATGAACAAGATATACAAGTTGGATCAAGAAAACTAAAACCCTTATCTGTATGTGTTTTGTGTGCTGTGTTTTATAGAGAGAAAAGGGAAGAGCGTTTAAGGTAAATTGGTAATCAAATTAATGAGAGAATATCTCATATCTATTTACCATAATAACTTGATCTCGTCCTCCTTTTTGATCTCATATGGCCGGACACCCTATAAGGGTATTAGTGGGCTTTCTTAAACTTTTAATGTCCAATAACTTAAGTACACTACTTAGTTATTAGAAGCCCAATATTGATCCCGAGTTACGTAGGTTATTTATATACCGTAAATACAATAAACACGATATATAAAATGGTACCGTAGTGTATATGTGTGTGACCTCATAGTAAATACAATAAACACGATATATAAAATGGTACCGCAGTGTATATGTGTGTGACCTCATAGTAAATACAATAAACACGATGTATTTACTATGACCTCATAGTAAATACATAAAAAGTTCGTATTAAGGTTCGGTATTTATAAAGTCTGGAATTTAGTCGATACGTCGTATAATTAGTTATTTATAAAAGTCTGGAATACGACGTATCGACTAAATTCCAGACTTTATCAATACCGAACCTTAATACGAACTTTTTATGATGCATAGAGGGTTTTAACCACCAAGTTCGATTTTCAAAAGAGAAGAGAAGCCAATAAGGTCTTGCAAAGTGCTTCAATCCATAGGAAAACCTTTGTAATTTCTATACTCCAAATACGCGTTCGATTTTTGGTATCATTCATTATTGTTTAGTTTACCTTAATCATTCATCTATGAAATTTGTATAGTTATGATGCCTATTGGCTAATACCTTTAGGTATTAGCCATGTTTTTGATAATTTAATGTTTGGTTTGTTTATTTAAGATTGTATGCTTATTCGTTGTGAGCTATCTTATGTTTATCAAGTTATACTCATTTACGTGCTTAAGTATGCGACATATCATTCAACTGGATCTAGGAATACAAATAGAACGTTAGATAGTGTAACAACTCACATTTTTCACATTTGTTACGTCAATAAATATTCAACTATTTATTTTAAACTTCTACGTGTTTGCTTTTAATTTTAATCGTTAAGTTAAAATCGCGTAAACTAAAAATCAACAATCAACGTAAACGGATACCAAACAAATTAAAGTTTACGTCAAGCAAGCAATATATTATTTTTATGAAAGTAATAATCAACTTATTATATTTTATTTTTATTGGTTACGTAAAGTGGTTACGTTTCGCAATTAAATACATTTAGGCATACCCGGAAGCACCAATACATATCTATACTCAACCAAATACCCACAATTATACCCAATACTAAAAAATTACATAATTTTTCATACATATACATACATATCCGGTTCTAGCATAGAAAATACATAGGAAAATAATATCTAGACTTCCATTTTCAAATCAAACATGTGCTAAATTAATTTCCAAGCAACCTTTCTTACAAATACTAACTTTCTTACACCAACCCATACTTTCTTACACAAAACCTCATCCCTCCCCATCCCTAGACATTCAAGCCCTAAACTATGGTTAAGTTAGCTAGATATTTCTAGTATAAAAGGCACACTATTGGAAGTAAACTTCACACTTCATTCACTTATCATTTCACTAGCAAAATATCACACAAACACTCTCTTTGTCTCACCCTAGCTCACGGCTTGAACAAACACCCCTAACAAATCCATACAAAATTTATTTATCAAGTATACAAGTGATCTTACAACATATTTAAGGTATTACAAGAAGGTTTGAAGGTTTAGTTTAGAGTTTAAAAGGGTTAAGCAAGCAAGGATCAAGATTAGGGTTTTCATTGAAATTAGGATTTTCTTTGTATTGGAAGCTTGGGTTTAATATCTAAACTAGGGTTTAGATCTTGTTGTTCATCATCATACTTCATATTAAGGTTATCTAAAAACCTTAATCTCTTTACATTCATGATTTTATATGTATATAGTGTTTATATAGTGAATCACCATTTAGGAAACATATTAACAAGTAAAATGGATTTTTACACTTGTTCATGGGTTGATGAACTTTGTAATATGTTATATGGATGTTAAATACATGTTGTAATGGAAATATAAGTATCATACAAGTGTTGGTTTACCTATAAAAAGTATATATAAACTAGTTACCTAAAAAGTGTACTTATTAAAGATTATGAACAAATGAGTATGTAGACTTGTTGAATCTTGTTATCATGGATAATATTTGGACAAATCATGGACAAAGGACCTTAAGTATGTAATACATGTGGTATAAGTTGTTGTAAAGGACTTGTAGTAAATTATCTAAGCTAAAAAGTTACTAAAACTAGTTTAAACACATTTTGACAAAAAGTTCAAAAAGGGTCTGATTGAATTCAAAAAATAAATTATTTATTTTATATTTTTATAAAATACTATATGTTACAAGGATCGTAGTCATGCAGAGAACTCAAAAAATTGATTTATAACGAAGGAGATACGGCATTTGCAAGTTATACGATAATAAACGCTTTTATAAAAGGAATTTTATAAAAACTTATTTCAAACCACTTTTGATATAAAAGATTAGTTATTTTTCACAGTTAGTACATATTTTTAGGATTCCAAAACATTAAGAATCATAATTTTTGGATTAATAACGAAGGAGTTGTGAATTTCGCAAGTTTACGATAATTAAAGTTTATAAAAAATAATTTTATAAACTATGAACAGTAAAAAATCACTATTCATCTCAGATACATTTTGAAAAAATGTATTAGTTAGATTAAACTTTTAATTACGAAGACGTGCTTGAAAGAATCACTAAAATCAGAGCTAAAACGAATAAGATACGACTTTTACGAGAACTAAATTTATACAAATAATTTTATAAAGTGTATGAACAGTAAAAATCACTGTTCATTAGTAGGTTGAAAATATGAAAATTTAATATTTTGATACCTTGTCTTAATACGAAAGCGTGGACATAAGAAACGTATGAAACGGACTTAAAACGAGAAAGTTACGCCGTTTTTACTAAAGAGATATTTATAAACGTTTTTACTTTATAAATATGGTTTCACAAACACAATTAGATGGTGATGTAGCTATATAAAATTATATATGGTCTTAGTTATTCAAATTACTTAGTACTCATACGACTTATACTTAATTAGGTTGCATTCGGACACTTACGTGACACATTTTCTGATATACTTGTTATCCATTCACTCAAGGTGAGTTTATAGCCCCACGTTTTAATTGTTTTATATATACTTTACAAATTTTGGGGTGAGAACATGGTTGTTACGAATCTCATTTACATGATGGGTTTGAATTTATTACATGTGCATTTACAATTCGTTTTATAAACTGGTCTACACACTCAATTACTTATTTTGGGATGATATACATTGCTTGTTTCACTTTATTTTTGAAAACAAGGACATTACTTTACTTTTACCCAAATGATTATGGATTAGCTTAAGCGGATTGAACTGTTAATTACTCGGAGGGTAAGCGCGAATGTTATAAAATAGATCTATTCGGGTGTGACAGCCCCGTTCGGGTGATTAGCTATCACTGGGCAAACGAACGTTATAGCATGTCGGAGCACAACATTTACACGAACACGAACAATTACGGTGCCTTGAATAAAGTGGCATATATATGAGTCTACGCAGCAGTTTCATAAACTTAAAGTAATCGTAATCATTGTTTTATACACACAGGAATATTTACGTTGCCTTGAATAAAGTGGCAATACATACTTTGAACAATGGGGGTCCAACTATACTTAACTTTTTGTGACTATTTGGGGATTGAAATGGTCATGCATATTTTACAACTCTTTGGTTTATAACATTCATACATATGTTTTTATGACTATTTGGGGATTAAAATGGTCATCCACACTCTTTGATTTACAACATTCATACATACATTTTGGGGAACATACAAGGATTGAAACAGTCATACATACTTTACAAAACTTTGGTTCAAAATTTATACTTAAACAAACCTATGAACTCACCAACTTTATGTTGACACTTTTTAAGCATATTTTTCTCAGGTGAATTATATGCTTGGCTTATGTGATGTGTATTGGAGTCTAAATAATTCAAGATTTCTTTTCAAAGGACACAGTTAGAGGTCGTTCTCTCATGACTTGAGCAATGGTATTATGAAGTAACGCTACCGAACACATATTCCGCTGTGACCCATTTTTGGGGGTGTTATAGATTGGTAATCAGAGCTAAGGTTATAGAGAACTAGGTTGCATTTTACCTAGACTATAATCGTTTTACAGATATTGCATCATACAAAAGGGTTTTAACGGGACATACATACACTGTTTGTTGCATTAGTTGGTCATACTAGATGCTTACATGATTCATATACGTGTTCATATTATAGTACGTATATTACTATGATGGTCTTACGTATATATATACATAGATGTGTTTACATCCTTTCATACATACTCTACAAATTATTTATTTAAGGGTTATTTATATGAATACAAGAACATTCTCAAAACATTACGAATAACGCGATGGTCCAAAAACTCTTACACAACTTTAACATACAATCTCGCAACATTCCACCTTCGGAACACGACTTAGATAATTAAACAAATCTTATTTTATTACTCCTCTAATTTAAAGAACAATGACAACTGCGAGTTAAGGGATGAGCATTGAGGAAATTGAACATATTGTAGCCAAGCAGTGGCTAATGCTATCGAGGCTATTGCTATCTATCAGTCAATAAACCAGGCCAAACAGCGGGAAAAAAAGTAGCAGGGAATGCTAGTAACAAAAGGAAGTGGGAAGGTGACCACAATGAAAGCTTTAGCCATCAACAAAACAAAGATCATAAGGTGTTTAGAGCATACACTGTTAGGCTAAGCAACAAGGAAGACTATGCTAGAAATCTACCATGGTGTAACAAATGAAATTTTTACCACATTGGCCAGTATGCAAAAAAATATGGCAATTGCAAACGGAGGGGTCACCAAGCAAGAGATTGTAGGATCTCGGTCCCGAGAGAAAAACAAAGGTCCGTAGTGTCAGGAAAGAAAGCTGAAGTTATCTGTTATGGGTGTGGAGGTCTGGGACACTACAAGATTAATTGTCTGATAGTGAAGTTTTAGAACCGTGTGAACATGTACTAGAAAGGAAAAGCTCGTAGAGACTTTAGCGCCGTGACGAATAACATCAACATCTAATGAGAGACCTATTACCTAGTAAAACTCAAGTTGAAACTATCGTAGACTCTATGTCCTTTAAGAATCTTATTGTACTTCCTTTTAAACTTTCGTTGTACTAAACAATTCCAAATTATCTATCAAATCTATGTATTGTGAAATTTCCGTCAATCTACTCCAATTCTCTAATTATTCATGTAAGCCATTCTAAAATCATAACACTATTTTGACAAAAATTAGCATAGCATCGTTAGTCCTCAAATATACATAGCTTGATCACCTATGTATAATTCAGGAAGGACCATGCCCATGCTGAGAGTAGTCACCTTAAAACTTCTTGACAAGAAACAATTTTCTATTTATATCAAGTTTTGCATACGTATTCATAAAATGTATTTATCATGAGGAACCAAACTAATAATCATAATCACTAAGTAAACTCTTACACCACCTTATTATAAAAAGTCGACAAAAAAATGTTATAACTGACACGTTAAGGTGAAAGGAACGAATAAGCCCACTAGAAGCCCAGCCTTGGTCACAACAATAAATATTAAACCAATGTCACTAATCTTTAACGCTCAAGTTAAAGCAATTTAAAAGGGAACGCAGATGAGTTACTACGCATGGTAATGAAATATTCGAAAGACATAAATAAAAATAACAAATAGATTTATTGCCACAACATCCGTTTATTATCTTAGAAATAAGATTACATAAGAACATAAAGGAAATACAAGTTTTATTACAACCCTCCCCTAACAATAATATCTATTCCTTCCAAAAGAGATCCACGCCAATAGCTAGGATGATGATCGGTGCAAGGAGCCCAAGGATTACGGCCAAATACTGAGAATCTTCTTCGTACGGGAAGTAGGCAAGATAAATGCCGAGTGCTATCGCGCTCGCCATCGCCAAGAGTGTGATGATATGCAACATTTTGAGAGGTTTGGATAAGAGAAATGTAAGTGAAAGATTAAGTGTTGTATGGAGAAACGGAGGATAAAAATTTTGTATTTAAGGGGAGGAAGTAACCTATGGGGTTATTGTTCATAGCCGTTGGAGTCACTGTTCATGACCGTTGGGGTCACTGTTCATATAAAAAAAATTACCCACACCTCTTCATTAACACCATTTCGGAAGGCAACTCAAACTGAATTTCAGGACGAAATTCTTTTAACAGGGGAAGACTATAACACCCCGTGTTTTAGGGTCATTGCCGACGTCAATAAATTCACTATGTATTCTTAGTATTGTACCCGTTTGCTTTTAATCGTAATCGTTAAGTTAAATCGCGTAAGCTAAAAATTATC